>JBCEWC010003737.1:0-29269 GCA_038996855.1 Solanum aculeatissimum
TGATTATGTCAAGTGTTTTTCCTTTTTCTTTGTATTTGTAGGTAGGTATAGGTGTTACTTTAAGGATCTGATATGCTTACGTATGGTGGGAAGTGTGACATGAGGCCATGGTTAGTGAAATTTGTCAAAGAAAGGGTTCACGTCTGTTTACATGGACCGTGTGCCTTTTAACGGATCGTTGGGTCATCCATGGGGCACTTGCACCCTTTTCCAGCACGTAGTCCAACACCACGGCACCTCATATAGTCTATGTAACCTATAACGGCCTGTGTAGGTCGCACATGGCCTAGGTACATTTGTCTCATTTTCCCAAGCGTGGCAGAATGAACGGTCCAAACGGACTATGACACGTGACACGGGTCACGAGGCCATCCGTGGAAAGGGGCGTCGGTTAACACAGTTGACCAAGGGCATTAAAACCCCTATTTTGTACCCCAAATGCCCCACTCTTATCTTTTCTCACTCTCTCTCCTTTTCCACACCTCCCTCTCTCACACCAACCAAATTCTATCTCCTTTTTTCATGAAAAGTGATTATCTCTAATGATTTGTAGCACTAATTGTAGTTTTGGTCTCCACTCTCCAAGAAAGGTTATCCCTGTAAGCCCCACTCAAGAAAAGCATGAAAGTCCAAGAAAAAAAAGTCTTGAAAATTTTATGAAGTGCTAGTTGATACGAAGGGATTTATGAGTCGTAGGTCAAAGTATGAGTTGTGTAGTGGTTCTTGAGCAATTCCAATAGCTCAATTTTGAGGATCAACCTTCTATGTGAATTTTTACGAGTCATATATTATTTTACGAGTCAAAATTGTTGTTCATAAAATGAGGGTAAAACTTGGTGAAATTGGGGTTCTTCAGGAATTTGATCTATGACTTATCAGACGACTCTTAGAATCTTCTATGAGTCGTAGGTTGTGTCGTAGATTTGTGGATCAAGGAACCAGTCTCTAAAAGTTCAAAAGTGACAAGAGACAAAACCCTTTATACATCCCATAAAATAGACCGCGACCCGTTAATGGGGTCTCGTGGTCCTATTCGGCCAGATTTTTAAAAGGGCAAATTTGACATTTCCTATTAATTAAAACCTAAACTATGTTGTTTTACCCTCAAATGGCCCCTTATCAGTCTTTTCAACCCTAATTCACTCATTCTCTTCCAATCCAAACATTTTTAAGTCCCAAAAACTCTCAAGCCTCCTCTAAGGTTGCAAGAAAGAAGACCAAGCTAGGGTTTCGGGTTCCCCATCTCCAAATCAGATTTTTCTCCACCAAAAATCACACTAAGGTATGTGGGTTTGATTGTTGGGACCTTCCTTCCCACAAGTCCAGCCATCTTCTTCTCCAACTACATGAAAGCATGTTATGAACACTTGCATATGATGTTATTATTATACACTCTATGATGGTCTATTTTATGCATTATATACATGGATCAAGTTTGGATTCTTCAACTATTGATTTTTCAGCATAAATACCTATGCAAGGCATATTTAATAAGTTGATTTATATCTATTGAAACTATGCATGAAGTAAACTAGGGCTTTCTACTACAAGGTTAGTGGGTTGATTTGAATATCTTCCAAATGACTTGATTTTACATTCCCAATGATTCACACTCTTGAATTGCATGATTTTAAGTACACCATGTTTGGCAAAATTATCATGAAAAAGATTCTTATGTTGATAAAATGTTATTGCATGAATTGCAAGACAGGCATGATATGATAAATTATAGTCTCCTAAGCATACATTGAACTCATGAAAGGTTTCTATGATTTGTAAGTAAGATGTTGAGCCCATATGTTATATTTCACCCTCTTGTGAATGAATATTGTCTAAATGAAGGGGTCAAGTATGATAAGTGTTTTACCCTCATGTACAAGCTATGCCCACTAGAAGAGGTCAAGTTTATGAATGTTTTACCCTCTTGTATAAGGTATACGCTCACTTGTAGGGGTTAAGTATATGAATGAGCTACTCTTATCATGTTGCTATATTTGTATATGTTATTCAAGTTAAGATTAAATTATGGTTATATCAAGTTCTCCATGGGGTTAGACTTAGCATTGAAAGAGACTTAAGGTGGGGACTCGACCCAAGGGGTCCTTATATAAAGTTTTGGTCTCTTAACTATGTGCCTCCATAGGTTCATGTTATTTTTCCTAAATGGGTTTTTTTTACTAGTGGATCCAACAAGGTCAAGTTACCCGCTATATGTGGGGTCAAGTCACCCACTATATGGGGTTAAGTTTGGTTTACCTTGGCAAGTATACCACTCCTTTTCCGGTGAGGTATTAAATATCGGAATTCCAAGTAGTAGTTTGCTTGGTATTATATGTCGGTTAAGGTCTCCTCTCACATAGGTATGTTATGTTATGCAAGTTTGATTATCTCCACACATGTTCAAGTAAAGCATTTATTTTACATGTTATATTAAGCTTATGCCTATTAATCATGAGTATGCATCTCGATTATCATGGCTTACTTTATTTGCTTGTATTGCACCCCGCATACTTAGTATATTCAAAGTACTAACACATACTTTTTGACAACATGATCTAACCATGTAGGGACTGGAGCTCCTATTCATCCTCCTCTTCCATGTGGCTAGCTGGATCATTTGAAGACTACTATTGGTGAGTCCTCCACTCCGGGGACAATATCCACTTTACTTTCATGCCTTAATTAAAACTTGTATATTTTGGGATACTTATCTTTTGAGGGTAAGTCTGGGAGATATCTTGGCTCCCATTCCATTTATATTAGAGGTGTCATTGGATATGGAAATGTATGTATTGGGTTTGTCTCCCATTATGTTAATATGATTATACAAGGTTTCCCTTAGTCCCTATTCCTTTCTATGTGATGATATTTGTTAATGATGTGATGGAAGTCCCAAGTCTAGTAACATCCCTATAGCGTGAGTCATACTTACCCTCCCTTTAGACTTTACTTGTTATGTGGTTCATGCAAATCCTCTTCCCTAAACCATCCTCATAGCTTAAGTCCAAAGTCCTGCTTTCCTTAGAATTATTTGTTACTTGCTTAATTATTTAATTATGCTTCAGCAACCAAGGATGTGCAAATGATATATTAAGAGGTTTTTTTGGATTGCCTTCGGGTTTTCCATTCTCCATGTCACATCTACGACCTAGGCTTGGGTCGTGACAATCACCACCCATTGTTCTTCATCAAGTAAGTATTCATGTTCTTCATCTTATAATATGGATTTTGGTGTGCTTGTGGTAAATCTTGTTTGAAATTGGTTCCTTCTTTGTTCAAAGTGTCAAATTGTATGTAATTTGTGTTGGTTATTACATAGGTAGGTGAAAAACCACCACTGTTGAGTGCTTGAAGTGTTGTCCATGGTGTCTAATTTTCTTTATGCTTTTTCTCTTGGTAAACATTTGTTTTTTTGAATTATTGTATGTGTGAGTTGGCGAGGAACACTTGTTGATTTAGCAGAAATGCTAAATTTTCTTGGGAGTTATTTTTTTCCATCGATGAGGCTCATCACGGAGCCTTTCTCGGTCTATTCGTTGTTGTATGGGTCATGTAGGATCTCGTGCATGAGCCTTTGGTCTTTGTGCAAGTTGAGGGACCTGTCACAGTACCCTTCACGGTCCTTATGATATGTCACGGCCCATGTTGGGTGTCCCGTGGTGGGTCCCTTTGCATGCAAAGCCTAAGTCTCCTCTCACGAATGATTGCATGGATTTTGACCTTCGTCACAGACCATGTGGGTATTCCGATAGAATGTGAGCTTCCATAGACATGCCAAGTCCTTTGAAACGGACCACCATACGATTCGTGTACCTCTTTACGGTCTGTGTGGGGGTCCCATCTATGAAGTCTCTACGGCAGACTTAAGTTATTCCATCTGATTTGTCTCTATGTATGTTTCCCTACTCAACTTGGGTGTGATTTCCTTATGATAGACCGGTTGACGCCACTCTTAAGGGTTTTTGTCACTTCTCTAGCATAGGGGATGTCTGAGTAACCGTTAGTGCATCAACTTGCTTGCTCCAGAATTTCTAACTGTGTTTCTCCATTGATTGATGCTTGCAGGTTTTATGGGCCCACATCGAAGGTCAACTCAACCTAGGAAGGAGCTTGGGTCATGCCTCCATGATTCTCAACCAGTGTCTTCTACTCAACAGAGTGGGAGTGACTCAGGTGATGACTCCTCAGGAGGATCTGAGGTTCACTTCATTGGAAATGCCTCCCCTCGCACCACAAGGGCTCATGCAGCGAGCCCGCCATTCACCAGGGCTTCGGTCACCGGCTCCCCGGACCATAGCCTGGCAGTCTGAGGAAGGGGTTCCTTATGAGGAGGTTGAGGTAGAGGAGGCTTCCCCAGAGCAGGATGAAGAGGCCAATGCCCTGGAGACCTATTAGCAACACTATGATGATCAAGCTAACGAGGTTGACCTCCAGGATAGTGATGATGAGGCTATCCATCACGCAGTATCCCAAACAGATATTGAAATGGCGTGGTGACTTATAGTATTTTTGCGCTTCCAATGGACAGTCTCAAGCGCGAAAGAAATGTTCACTCAGGGGCGTACCAAAGGTTTCGGGGGCTTCCAATAGTAGGTTATTGTACCTGAGGTATGGGTCATAACAGACCAGCTTGATGGGGTACCTGATATCAAAGTAGTGTTTGATTCTTATTAGTTCGGCTGGTTGTCACAAAACCTCGGATACTATAGGCCTGCAATCATTCAAGAATTTTACTCAAGCTACATTGTCAGTCTCTTGAACACAATCTCTAGTGCAAGTTCTCGGAAGGTAAAAAAATAGTTAGCTCTTCGGTTATCCCCACTTAATCATGTTACCGTGTGGGGTGCAGAGGTGGACATCTTTGAGACCATCATAAACAGATTCCTCTTTAGCCTATCCTATCGAGCCTCGTTGGATGGTTTATATATTGACAGATACCTACAGGTCACTGATAAGGAGTCGATGTCAAAGTCAACTTCACGGGTTGCTATATTGATATAGATCGCAGAGCGAATTTCCCTATAAAGTACTGAAGCGACTTGGGTCACTGACCCCAGGATCCTAATTTGCAAGGCCTCCCTCACCTTCACAACTAAGTTTTGGTGAGCGGTGGTGTGCTCCAGGCTTCGACCCACAGGTAATGACAACACGTTTCCAACCTTCACAGGTTTCTTTGGTAGCTTGCCTTGTAGCTATATATAGATTGAACGTGGGCTAGATCATTGCCACAGAAATACGGGACCAGGCATTGAATAAAAGAGTTGGGATTCACTTTCTATGCCAGATTCAAGCTCTATGCAGACAGGCCCATGTCTCCACAACTCATTTTTTGGACCAAAATATATTCTCCAAAGGTGTGGTCAACATTAAACTCTTTAAAGATGTCAACGACCCTCTTTATCGGACGCGGATACGTAGACCAGGGGGTGCAACGATATTTCCCCAGGCTGCCCTGCACTAACCCTTGCCATTTGAAGGGTTTGTCACTTCCCCATTGTCAGGCGCGACTTCTGAGCAGCCCAAGGGCAGCAGTGCACTACTGCCGATACAACAAAGATATGCATATGTCCCATACGAGTTCCTCTCTAGGTTATTGTCGGACCAACACCAGACTTGGGCCATCATTGATCAAGTGGTAGAAAAGATGTCTCAGGTGATACAATCTCATATGCACTAAGTAGAAGAACGACTCCAAGATGAGCTTAGAGGCCAAATTTGCTTCCTCCAAAACCAAGTTAATAATTTGGAGGGGTACTTCCATGATATGTTTGGTAAAATGTTTGGGAAGGAGATAACAAATATTGTGCAGACTATGACTGACATGAAGAAATAAATTGCCCAGCTTACTTCCCAGTACAACCGCACTGCACCGGCCTCACCTCCAAAATCTTGGATGAGCCTTTTTAATGCCACGACAGAGGTACCAGCTCTAGGTGAGGCATGGGGCATTCCACCCCAACTACCGCACCTGTGCCAGCTGTTAATGAGCCCAAGTGCAAGGATAAGGGAAAGAGGTATAGTCAGTGGGGTAGCCCTCCAGCAGGGTAACCCTCCATCTGATCCATAATTGGCGAAGGGGAAGAATATACGAAAGTCCATGAGGGCCCAGCCTTGAGCAACCACCAAAAAAGAGAAAAGGGAATGATGTGCACTAGAGCTAGCAAAGGTGGGAGCTTTTAGGAGCCGTTTCAGACCTGGACCGACTTTTGATGATAGGGACCCTACTGGAGGGTCTAACCTCGATGGTACGACTAACGCCTAAGGCATCTTAGGTATGTTCTACTCCCTGCTGCACTTTATTTCTTGCTATGGTGCAGTGAGGGCACTACTTTGTCTTTTTAGAGGGGGTGGGGCATCCTACCACCTAGGAGTTTTTCTTTCCATGCTTCTTTTCTCTCAAGTGTACTATCTAGTAGAACTGACATGTTTAGGTTGTTGTTGTTAATATAGATATAAGTGTTTATAAGAGTCTAAAGTAACCCATATTTTTGTGAAAAATGCCTCAGTTAAGCTTGTATGTTCATGCATCCCATCCTGCCTAACTTGTATGATTATTTGAAAGCATTGGATACGTTGTATGGTTGGCATCTTGATGAATGAAGCTTGACTGTGTTGATTACTGCTGGCTAGTGTAGGATATGTGTAACGTGTGTGCGAGTTTATTTGCTTAATTTAGGTGATGCACTTGTGAGCTAGAACTTGCCTGGTCAATCCCACCAAGACTATTGAAAAAGTGGATTAGGATGTGATCTTAGGCCATTTGTTTTTGTGAAGTCACTAAGACTAAGAGCCTACCAACCAAAGTTAAATTATTCCCTTTCAACCAAAAGTTGAGCCTAACTAGACCCTTTTCTTTGTGATCACCCGACTCTCATTCCTTGTTCATTTGCAGAATGGTACTTTGGCCCTGGTCACTCCAAGGACATTTTAAACCTTAGCTTAGGCCAAAAGCCTAATTTGGGGATGGCTTATATTAGCCTTGGTCCTCTGAAAGACATTTTGTACCTCAACTCAGACAAAAATCCTAAGTTGAGGGTGACTGTTGTGAAAAATGCAGAAAAGTTAAGGTATGAAAAGAGTCAAGTGAGCAGAGGAGAAAATAAAAGTTTGAGATGTGACCGTAAATTAAAAAAAAATGTAAACAGAGGTCACTCCCAACGGCAAAGAAAGTTGTAAGAATATGAGCAATAAGAGTTTAGAGAACCGAAAGTCAAGGGCTAAGTCAAGGTAGTGTCTTGGAAGGGCAAGCTAATCACGTTGATCATAAATATACCTCACCCTAGCTCGAGCCTACATTACAAGCCACAAAGTCCTAATGTGATCCTAAAAAGGTCATTCGAAAGTTAAGGTGGTGAAAATAAGGGCAAGCATATGGTGGATCCGTGTGTGTCTGCTGAAAATCATTTGTCAGAGTATCTATATTCCAATCTCTATTTTACATTCACATACTATGTGTGAGACTTCTTTGTAGTGAGGGTATTATCCTTACACCGATTGGTTGCTAATAAAATTGGTTCATCTTTGTTCTCGAGCTTATTTGGGCCAACCGTACATGGTATGATATTACCTTGATCTGTGTAGGTTTGTTGGAGTGTAAGCACATGTTAAGCACGTTTTCTGGGCATAAGTATCGTAATTGATAGGTTACTCAGAACTCCTATTGAACACTTATATTTTTGCATGGTTTCGTTGAATATTCATTGCTTGAGGACAAGTAATAATTCTAAGTTGAGGGTGTTGATGAGTCGTGAAAATACAAACCCTATAACATTTTAAACATAGGATTATTGCGGGTTCTCAAGCAATTTTATTGGTTTGATGTTTTGTTTTATGTTAATTTGCAGGAAAATGGGCAAGGCTTTGAGATTTGGACAAAATGCAAGAGATAACTGAAAAAAAAGGATCATAAGTGTTGTCAAACAAAGGTCTTCACAGGTTGTGTAGCATCACATGGACCGTGAGAGGTCGCGTGGACATGGCCTAGGCTAATTTCATCAAATAATGAAGCCAAGTGAAGGACTATGGGTGCCTTCACGGCCCGTGAGTCACCATACGGACCGTGAGACCCGCCATAACCTCACACTTGGCATGCCACGAAGAAAAGGAAAATGAAAAAAACAAAGCAAGTCTCACGGTGCCCCTCACGAATCGTGGAAACGCATAAGGGTCATGCATGTGGTTGTTAAGTTGACGTTAATTGGAGTGTTATCGTTGAAAACTATAAAAATCACACAAGTGAAAGTCTACATGGCCCACCACGAGTCGTATGACCTACCACAGACCATTAAGTAGGTCGTGATGCTAAAGGTGACTCACTGACAGGGTGGAAAATTCTCAAGGCAAGGGTCACATACCATTTTCACAGATCGTGAACCCTCACCACAATTCGTGTTGAGCTGGCGTGAAGGGGAACTGAGGGTTGGAGACCAAGTATAGGATCACGGATCGTTACACGGTCTGTGTAGACCCTCACAGGTCGTGCCAATGTTAGTAACCATATCGATGCCTATTTTTCTTATTTCAAATTGGTTTAGGCTTTTCCTTGTATATATATACTTTTTTATTCCATTTTGATTATTCATCGACTGTTGGAGACAAAAAGTAACGAGAGAACACTATTTTTGATTAATTACATTAAACTCTTGGATTTTCATCATCTCTTTGAGATTATAATGTGTGGATTCATTGATTTATTAATAGCAAGTTCCTTCTCATGATTCTTTTATCTTTTTGTTGGGTATTTACATTGAATATACTAGGCTAAACTCACAACTAGGGTTGTGGAAACCATGACAACTCAATAAGATAGACAAATTAAGGGTAAATCTCGGGGTTGATTATCATATACATTGTAGTGGCATTCACTTTAATTTCTTCCTTAATGAGTCGACGTATTAGGGTATGCATGTATTCGTAACATGTTTGTGAGAGATGTAGTGATTAGGAAAAGAACTCTACAATAGAAATTTGGGGTTATTAACCTAGTCTAAGTGTTTGAGACTGGAAGGTGAGAGCATTCTGGGATCCATAGCAAGGGTCAAAGAGTACACATTTAGAGATCGGAAGGTGATGAATGAAATGCATCTAGGAAGGACTAGGAAGTGAATTAGATATTACCCAACTTGTTTGATCCTGTATATACAATCATGAATGGATTTATTAACCAGATTTGGATATCAAGTTGGGCATCATGGGGAACACAATCCTAGCTTCTAAATTAATTGTTTGCAATCCAGTAGTCACTGAAATCCTGTCATTATTTTACCTTACTAAATTAGTTTGCAACCATAAACCCCCATTTACTTTATGCACTTTTATTTTGTGAATAGATTTTACATTTGAAAAAGGGTGCTAATAGATATATTCTCACGCATTCCCTGTGGGATCAACCTCAACTTTTATTGAGTTCTATATTTGATTAACAACTATTTTACTATTTCTTTTGGAGTGTAAATTTGGGTGTATCAGGTCTTTGAATCTCATGTCACGTTCTATATCACTAGACACACCACTAAAAGACTTCATACATTGACTTTGCAGACTTGAACATTGAGAATATGCTCTGACATGAACATACTTACTAAGCTCTCTCTCCCATTTCAAAAAATATTTTTCTAACCTTACTACCTCTTTGAAATGAGCACTACTCAGAATCCTCGAGGTTCTTGTAATCTTGATGTGTCAAAGATTATTTTTTTCATTTCGGCTTGATAGTTTTGTGTTGCTAAATTCGTGGTGTTAAGCTCCTATTTTTTTTTCTTATTGTTACCTACTGAAAGACTAAAGTCATTAACATCCTGGTTGCTCTGGATCACTTATTGTCAATTTTGTCTAGCTAGTTAGTTTTCTAAATTACACATTTAAGCATTTTTGATGTTCTAGTTCTATGTAGCTATAGAGTTTTACATTAATCTAAGTAGTTGAAAAGCTCGAATGCCTTAAGCATTCAAGCATCCAGGCATATCTCTTTGATGCTTAACAATGGATTTCCTACAAAAACCACTCTCCAGTTTTCCTTAATGTCACGCTCCATTTTTTCCTTGCGGAAAACAAGAACCTGGACGACGTCGTGGCAAACGACTCTTTTGGAATTTAAAAAGAAGAGTCGCCATCTAATGATTTGAGGTGCATTAGGACACCATTCTAGGCCTAATTCTAAGGTTAAGGGTCTGATTCACCAGAGAACGGGTAAGGGTTCAAGTTACCTCGAAGGGAAGGTGCTAAGCACCCTTCGAGGTCCACAAATGTGGGTCTCGGCCGTATCTCGCATTTATGTGGGGGTTAACAAATAAGGTCTCTTATTTTATAATATCCTAAAAAACTCCTAAGTGATTAAAACAAGTAAATATAGAAATAAACAAATAAATTAGAGGACTAAGTTATCCCAAATAATAAAATAAGCAGGGAGAGAAATATTAAAGCTAAATGATTTATTTTCCACTCGGATCAGTTTACTCGACTTTTATTTCGAAAAACAAAATTGGATTTTGTCATGTTTTAGCTCGCTTAGCTTATTTAAGATGAGGGACAAAAACCAAGATTTCATCCCTTTAAAGCTCGAGTGAAGATCATCCTTTCTGGGGTACGCCTCCTAGATTTATTTTATTTTTTATACTTAAAGGGGAACTAAAAAGACAAAAAGTTCTAACGTTCCTAAAGTGTCTAACGTCCCTCCTAATGTCCAAGAGGCATTGGACTTTCTTTTTAATTTTGGTAGTTCTAGACTTAAGGAGAATATAGGATTTCTTATTAGACTCACGTCAATCAAAACACCAAATACTAGCAAGTAGCACAAAAGTCTCAAGTATGCCTCTCAAACACAATCAATATACTCCAAACACAAACAAGAATGCAAAATTGTGTCGTGCCAAAGTGTATGCATCACGAAACGATTTTATTCAAACATTTATTATTATTATTATTATCATTATTATTTTCTAAAACTTGAAGAAAAGATTTTTATTCTTTTAAAACCATTAAGAAAAAATACTTAAAAGAGATAGGGTAAAGTATATACGTATTGAAACATAAGACTAAAATATCAAGATTCAATCAAATCCTATAGACATGATTTCTAAAAAAAATTAAACCTAAAGCATGATTTCTAAAAAAGACATTTTAAACCTAAAACATGATTTCTAATAATATTGTAAGAAAACATTTAAACCTAAACATGATATCTAACAAGACATCTTAAACCTAAAGCGTGATTTCAAATAATATTATAAGAAAAACATTTAAACCTAAAGCATAATTTCTATAAAGATTGTAAGAAAACATTTAAACCTAAAGCATAATTTCTAAAAAACAAACATTTAAAACATAAAACATGATTTCTAAAAGACATTTTTTAAACCTACATAATATCTAATAATATTGTAAGAAAAAATAAAATAATCATGGCATAGTAAAAAAGAATTTTATAGGAATGATTGTTTAAAAACATTAAGTATCCTAAACATGATTTCTAAAAAAAGAAATAAGCATGACAAATCTTATAGGTATGATATCTATACATATATATTTTTAACATATTAAAACATACTTGATTTAATTCAAATAATGCACACGTGATTTGTGTTAGTTATTGACCTAAATTAATAGTTGCCTAAAAGCATCACCAAAATAAATTAATAAAAAAATAAAGCAATTAGCACATAATTTCCCCTTTTCCTTTAACTAAATTCCCAATTCCACTATATTTTATTACATCATTTTGCGGAAGAGAAAAAAATACAATAATGACATAAATTAAAGAAACTTTGAAGGTCCTCCTTCCTCAACTCCAACCCCATCCCCAACCGACTCTTCCCGTCTAGATTTTGCAAGAAACTAAGAGAGCGTACCTGCAACACTAAAGACGAGCACTAACAGTACCTCAAAATAATAAACAAACAATAAAAAAGAGTAGAAATTTATCGACTGGTCCAACAATGATTAGAGTTAAATGTGATCTCAAATGTAAAAAAAATTTAATGTTGCAAAGAAGATAATAATGTTACTATTTCTTTAGAGAAGAAGAATGTAGAGGAGAATTCTTTGTTGTTGTTTTTTCGCTCTTTTCTCTTCTTTTAAAAAAGAGTCTCCTTCATATATATAGTGAAAAAAGTGGAGAGATGGAAGGAAAAGGGATAAAAGGCAAGAATCAATTCCCACCAATCAAGTTTTCCTTAAAAAGAATAAGGCAAGAAAATTTTGGTCAAAACTTTACCATAAATTAGATAATCCTTATCATAACCAAAAAAAAAAGATATTCAGTCAAAAACTTATCATGAATAAACTAGTAAAAGAGGCAAATAACCAAATTTGAGAACATTATGGTAAGAAAATTAGTATCTTATTAGAAGGGATTTACCATAGCAAGGACTTGGAAGAAATCAGAGAAATCACAATTATATTCACTACATATCAATTAACGTACAGACTAATTATACCAGAAGGAAAAATGACTCACAAAATATTACATATAACTTCAATGCTCAGAGAGATATTGTACCCTAATAAATAAATAAATAAATAAAATTACACCCACAAATTAAGATAAGTTACCTTTACATGTTTTAATCAAGTGAAATACGTATAGAAATTATCAGCATATTCCAAAGTTTCAAAATGAACAAATATGGGTAAAATTGACATAATTTCATACAAACGTAGGGCATATTCCACACTAAATTATAGAGTGCTATCACAAAATCAATCAACATACTAAATGTGTGAAGAAGATATAACAATTCTGGTCAAAATTAAACAATACATAATCACGTAATCACAAATTCATGAAATAAGAACTCTCAAGTACTAAGAATCAAACCAAATCCGAGCACTTCAAAAACTTTCACTGATTTAATCTTGACCCAAATTTATTGATGGTTGTTCTGTCCTTTGCCGAAACTGAGTATCTCCGATTGCATAGTGGCTTTCCAGGTTGTTGGTGGTGGATTTTCACTAGATACGGAGAGACAGTGAGGAGAGGAGAGGGAGAGAGGACCAAAAGGGTTATTTGGTTTGCTGATTTTGGGGTGGCTGGATAGAGGAGATCGGAGAAGGGGAGGGGATTTCACCGGTCGAATTAAAAAGGGGCGACATTGGGGTGACTATTTCACGACGGCTTCCTGCCGACGCTGGTGTTGTGACGGGGGTGAGAAAAGAACAGAGACGGCGGAGGATAGTGGGAGTCTATTTGCCGACAAGAGGGGTTCACCGGTGGGGTTGAGACGAGAACAGAGGAAGAGAAGGGGAGGAGTGGTCGAGAGAGAGGAGGAGTGGGGATTGTTGTTTTTTTCCGGCAAGGGGGCGACGAGAGAGCGGCTCTCTGGCACAGGGAGAGGACTGGAGGCAGAGGAAGAGAAGAGAAGGAGCGGTCATTTGGTAGAGGAGGTCGATGGTGGGGTGAGAGGTGTGGCAACGGTGGTGACGGCAAGGAGAAGGGGGAAGGACGACGAAGAGGAGGCGATCGACGATGTGAAGGGGAGAAGGAGTTTCGTCGAGGGAGATTGTTGCCTGTGAGGGATTTTTTCAACGAGTAGGGTATAGAGAGAGGGGTCGGCTGGTTTAGTGAGAGAGAGAGGAGTGAAAATGTGATTAGGTTTTAGGGGTTTGGATGTATAAATGGAAAGAAAATTGGGGATTCAATCACAACCATCCAAAATAAATAAATAAATAAATAAATGGCTAGGAATGAATTTCATAATATGGGGCGGATCCGAGTTGAAATTGGATAATCCTGATTTAATTAATAAGAAATTGTATCGGGAATTTAAGATTTAGCCACAATTTGACTCAATTTGGGCTAGAATTGAAAATTTTGTAAAAGAATTTGACCAAGATTGAAATAAATAGTAATGAAATTGACTAGAATTGGAATAAATTTCAAGGAGATCGACTAGAATTGAAATGAATTTGGTAGAAAAGGTTACGAGGCAAACAAATTGGGATTAAATTGAATAGATTGTCGTCTAATTAATTATAATGTAATATAACACTTATAAAATGTACAGTGTTTTAAAATAATTATTTTATGTAAAGAAAAATGTGTAATATATAAAAAACAAATTGTTATACATTAAAATTATTATTTTAAATTAGAGAATGATACAATAATAAAACGGGTTTAGGTCGGTCAAAATTGGGTGTCAACACTTAACAATGTCCTTAAACTTTTGATGTTTTGTCCAAAAATTTAAGAATTTTAAAGGTTTCCTTATATGCTCTTGATCCGTATTGCAAACAAGGTGTAATAGGGCATGATCAGATCCCTGTTGAATAAGATGATGGACTTCTGATGCAGGGAATAGCTCTATAAAATATTGATTCACCAATATTCTATCCAACCATTTAAAAGTGCACTCTCCATCAACTCTCCCATTCCACCAAGTAAATTTGCTCCCTAAACATTTGAGCTCCTCTAATCACAATTATTAATAAAAAAAGCTGAACTTCATAACCTTTGTCTGCGTAAATGCAAGACCTCCTAGTTTTTCCTCCTCATTTAGGATGATATTAAAATCAACCCCAATAATCCAAGGACAATCACAATCCTCCTTGAGTTCTTGCAATTCATCCCACAATTCTAGTCTTTTCAATACACTACATCTGGCATACACTTTCGTAATCCAGAAAATCTTGCTATTCCATTTGAAATTGATTGTAACATGCTGGATTGAGTTAGTGACATACATGACTTCCCAATCTTCTTTCCAGAAAAATCATATTTTGCTAGAGTAGTTAACTCCCGCATGATTAAATCCCAAATGAGCTCTATATTATTCAGTATGAGATGGATCTTAAAAAGGTTCCATCAATGCAATAAATGAGTAATCATTTTGGACCTATACTTTTTTTTGTCTATATTGTATCATAATATAGGGTCAAATGATCACTTCCATCCTCCACATGGCTAGTTGTTATATCTGAGTTCAAAGTTGGTGAATCCTCATATTGCGAGGACAAGATTTTCATGTCATCTTTCAGATTTTCATTTATGGTTAGATATTAGGTTAGTTAGGGTTTGTCCTCGTCTATGTTTTAGAGGCCTTTCAGCAAAATGATGTAACAAGAGTCTCTATTATCTTTCGACTTCTTCCTATCCTATTTTGATATCGTTAGACTTTTCTTGTTTTACTTACGCATTCTTATGTGGCTATACTTACCTTATGTATACGATGAATGCTAAGAGACTTGATTGGAGTTCTTCGAGGTTCTAATTGTCGTGTTATGTCTAGAATCTAATTTGAATCATGATAAAAACACTAATAAAAAAAATGTCAAGATTAAACATAATTGTAAACTCCACTAAAGAGCAAAGCTAAGAACAAGAGGAGAGAGAGGTGCTTGGCGGTGAGATAGGAGGTGTTAAGATTGATATAGAAATACACTCCAATTCAATATTTTCTCCAAGGTGAGAACACTCATTGATGGAGAGACATATGGATTATTTCCTTTAGGAAAAATTGCTTGACTATGCGCTTTAAGAGGCTAAATTACAAAATATGTCAACACCCTAAAATATTTATATTTTTAAGTTTTTTATTTTCAGTTATGCCATATTATGTATTTTGTTTCTTTTTTATATATTTAATAGATAAAAAAAATTAATTAATGCAAGGATGGGATATTTTGTCTGAAAAGTTATTTGTTTTCTATTTATCTTTTTGTTTAAAAAAAAAGTAACTAATGCTAAAATGACATATGTTAGAGAAACTAATTATTTATGGTTTATTTTCTTCCTTTTTGTATGTACTAAGTTACATAATTGCATAAAAAATGGGTTTTGACCGTGACATGAATAACCAAAGAAAAAAGTAAATAATTATCTGACATTGACAATATATTATTTTACTTTTTACCTTCCCAAGGTCGGCTCTATGTAATCTTTTTTTTTAATTTTTTTGGTTAAAATAATTTAAATTTTTCAACAATGGAAGAATAACCTTCCATCTTCCTTCATCATATTTTTACTTTTCATCTATGATATTTACTTTTTATGCCTGAAATATAATTTTCATTTTCATTCTTTGTTTGTTCATTAATCTTATTTAATTTTATTTGTTTTTCTTTTGTGCACACTCGATCTTTCTTCGCTAGTATGTCAATTTCTGGAGAGAAAATCTCAGTTAGGAAAAGTCCCCGTTTAAATGTAGAATCTATTGAGTTGGATAGTACACCAATGAGATGCTCAAGGCCGAATTTTAATCTTAATGTATTTACTCCATCACCAGTATGGAAAAAGCCTCAAGATGGACACAGCCCCAACGTCATTGTTGTTGAGTCCTCGAAAAAAAATAATTCCGGAGAGGGTGCTTCGAAATTCTTGAAGAGAAAAGTAAAGGAGAAAGTTTATTTACCAGAGGATAGTGATTTCGAGGACGAATTACCAATTATAAAAAGATATCGTTTGAATCAGGAAACTAATTCCGCAAATGTGAAAAGCAGGGTATTGCATTATTTTTTGATGACATTTATATTTTGATACATAACTTTAAAAAAAAATTTTAAAATCACATATAAATTTGTCTTTTTTTCCGTAGTTATGGGGAAGGTGCTTAGTCGATTCGGGGCTCCCAAAGTAGATAGGGAATACATTCCGATCAGTGACAGTGTGGGTTGTTTGAAGTTGGTCCCTACAAGGAAGAATTAGACACTTTTCATATTTCTACTTTTCAGTCACTTATGTAAATGTTGACATTTTATATATTTTTGTTAAGATTTTTTAGATTTTTTATCAGCTTTATGGATGCGTAATTCTTTATTGTTAACACTCATACAGTTTACAGTCATTTGAGTTATTGTTGGTTGTATTTTTTGTTATTGGTTCTATATTTCTAGTTATTTTTGGTAAAAAAAAATTTTAAATTTGAAATCAACCTTGACTTGTAAATTTGAGTTTACATATTTTCTGTAACCTGTCCAAACCTTTGGTTTAATGTTTGTTATTTTTTTGGTAAAATTATTGAATTTTAAATTAACACAATGGTTTAGGTGGAAGGACATTCTCCCATCTTATAATGTAACTTGACATATTGTCCCATACTCTACTGAGTTTTTGTTTATTGTTGGTTGTATGTTTGGTTAATTTATTGTTTGTTATGGGCAACACACTGTTTTTTGTGTTTTTTTCTTCCCCGAAGTGAAACCAACCTTCACATCTAAATTTGGTTGTACATATATTTGGAAACCTATGCAGAAGTTTGGTTAAATGTATGTTATATTTTTGGTAAAATTATTGATTTTTAAGGTAACACAATAGGTTAGGTGGAAGGACCTGTCACATCTTGTTCTCAGACACACTTTTTAACATACTTTCAACTAAAACAAAGCCAAACAAAATTCTACCTAATGGTTGTGTATATTTTAAACCAAGTCTAACTCATTACAAAAGTTCACCATACTTATAGGGATTTAGTTTATTGTTGGTTGTATGTTTGGTTAATTTACAGATTTTTTATGGGTAACAAACTATTTTTGCTGTTGTTTTTCTTTTATCAAAATGAAGCCAAACTTTTTAACATACTTTCAACCAAAACAAAGTCAACTAAAATTTTACTTAATGATTATGTATATTTTAATTCAAGTCTAACTTTACATATTTTCCTAATACTTTACAGTGATTTTGTTTATTGTTGGTTGTATATTTGGTAAATTTATTTGATTGGGTAATATGGTTTCAACCAAAACAAAGTCAATTATAACTCTATCTATTTTTTGTGCATATTTTCACACATAAATTAACTAAACTCTGATTGAACATAAAATTCATCATTACTATTATACCACTTTCCAACATACATCAAAATATCTTCAATACGAACTTGAAAAAAAAATACAAAGTACATATCATAATTTGAACCAAACAGAAATCATATATCTGTAACTTCAAACAGAACTAGGAATTGTGTTCACAAAAAATACCAAATTAACCATACAATGGTAAAATACTGAACAACAATCAATCCATCAACTTTTTTCTTGAGAATGAGTAACTCTTTTTGTTATGACCTGTTGATCCACATTTACTATATGTTATTTTGGTTCTTTTGAATTTCACTTCTGTAAGACCCTTCTTGCGATCATAATTTGATGGTCTTCCTGGTCCTTTTTTTACATCTGGTGGCAGCACGGTCTCATTCACCACATCATCTGGAATAACCCAAGTGCTCTCGCAAGGCAACAGATGAATTGGTATTGCATATGCATCCTGAATTTTTTTGTTGTTGTAGTAAATTAAGTAGTAGTCCTCTGCATATTTGTTTCTATATGCAATAGCTACAATTGCATGCGCACAGGGGATTTCATCATATTGAAACCTCCCGCAAGAACACATCTTTATGTGCAACAAACAATGAACCTCTTTGCACCATCTGTAACAGTGTGTAGATATTCTGTTGAAGCTCTCACCTGTAACAAAAAAATTCAGCATCCGTAATAGTGTATATTTTCAGAATCTTTTATCCACAAACATTGTTAAATCCACTATTTATTTGAAAAATTAGAACCATACTGTGATTCGGTGTGACAATCTCTCACTCTCCAGCAACATCAAATTGTATTTATTTGTTAGAGTTGTTATTGTCCCCCTTCCCTCTTGGTTGTGTTTCTTATTCCATGTTTTAATCGTTTTTCGCATGTACTCCAACATAGGTACCACAGGGAGCCTACGGCCAGGCAAAATTGCATTGTTGATTGACTCCGCAATATTGCTTGTTAGTGTCTATGTCCTCTTTATAGTCGAGTATGTGTGGAGATCGCTTCTCAAAATCAGCCTCGACTAAATAGGCATGGCATCTTGGACTTATCTCCTTCAAGTGACTCATCAGGTCATCAAATTCCTTAACTGTGTATGCCTTAGCCAAGCAAAAAAATAACTTTCTCACCTCCTCAAAATTATTGTGGCTCCTTTTCAGTACATTTATCCATAGATGATATATGCAAGCATAGTGTGGAAACCCAAAATAAACAGATGCAACGACATTTCAAATGCTTTTGTTTCTATCTGAAACAAAATACATACCGTGCCTATCATCGAAAGTTAACTTGAAACATTGCAGGAACCAATTTCATGATTTATCATTTTTTGAGTCCATCACACTGTATGATAGAGGAAATATATGACCTACATTATTAGATAGAAATATTTAATAAAGATAAACAACTCACGAAATTGCTATATGATGTATGAAGTTTGACCTACCCCCCAGATACAAAGTGCTAGCAATCAACATTGTACCTTCGAACGGGACCTTACATATGTACCATCGATCACCATAATTGGTCGACAATATTCCCAATCTCTAATGCATGCCTCTAACGCAATGAAAGTATACAAAAAAATATTCATCCTCTGTCTTTCTTAAATCTACTATACTTCCTGGATATGTTTTTTTCAATATGTATAAATATATTGGTATTTTTTCGTAAGACATAGCTTGGTCCCCTCGAAGTACACTAAAGACCTTTTGCCTCCCTCTCCAAGCCTGCATATAACTTAATGTAATTTCATGTTCTCTCTTCATGTCCTTTCGAATTTTAGTTGGTGTATAATTGATTTTGGGATCACTGCATTTGTCTAACAACATTGCACCAAGCACACCACTTTTAAGTTGACGTTTCAACATCACCCTACCTTTCACTGGGCAAGTGTGTGTATCACAAAATTTATGAATTTTGAATATTTCGGAATCACCCATACACGAAGACTTTAACAATCACGTGCAGTCATTAGTGGGGAACTTCAAGTTGTAACTGTGAAAAAATGAAATATTAGTAACAATACTTCATAATTTTTTATGAAATTTTTTACTAAAGTACTAAGTTAGGCAAATTCAACTGTTACACCACATTCATTTCTACAAACAAAACTACCATTTATTTATCAAGCACTACACCAAATAACACCCAAACAGTCAATAACATAACCAATATAATAACTAAGGTTAAACCAAACTATTGCATATACGACAGACCTTCACATCTTGTAGTCAGACAAACTTTTAGACATTGTTTCAATCAAAACATAGCCAAACAAAATTTTACATATTATAAATCAAGTCTAACTTTACACATTTCCCATATACTTCACAAGAGATTTTGTTCATTGATGGTCGTATATTTTTAAAATTTATTAATTATTTTTAGGGTAATACAATATTTTTTATTTTTCTTTTTTCTAAATTAAACAAACTTTCATCTGTAAATTCGATTCTACATATTTTTAGAAATTTGTTCATGCATTTGGTTTAATGTCCATTTCTTTATTTTTAAATTATTATTTTTTAAGGTAACTCTTCTTTTCAGACAAACTTTAGAACATAGTTTCAACCAAAACAAAGCCACACAAAACTATATAGAGTTAATGTCCATAATTTTCAATTAAACACCACATTCCTGTCTACCATCAAAATTACCATCTATTTATCCAACAATACACCAAAGAACACCCAAGCAGTCAACAACATAACCAATCTAATAACTAAGTTTAAACCAAACTACTGCATATACCACAGAGCCTTCAGTCACAAGGGATAATCTCATCTGACACTAACTATAAAACGTCAACAAACCTCAGATGGCCTAGAAAAAAAATGTAATATCAAATCTATAATTTAAACAAGATACCTTGTATGACTTGACCTTATAACAGTGAATTTGAATCTCTTCAGCAATGCGTACAGTCTCATCACATCTACAGAGTGCTCTTGTTTTTGTAGATTTGATTCACTATAACTTCATCATTTTGAGTGTTGTTTATAATTTCAACATCTTCATTGTTCTCATTGATATTGGTTTCACCCCCAGGTAAGCACATTGTATTTCTTATTGTACATGATTTGCGTCGAAGTATGCACAACGCCTTCGTACAAAATTATTTCCACACATCTATCGACACACGTTACACACAACGGATACTTGAAGAAGAAGTCCATATTGTAATTTTTTTGGTCCAAGTACACCTGCACCCCCATATTGTTATGGATGCGCATTGGTGGTGATTCATTGTTAACCTTATATTGTAGTACCATTTCAGTTATGGGTCTGTCAACATCTAATTGTGTAGTAATAATATCGACCAATCCTTCAAATCCACTTGTTGTATCAAATATAATTCCTTTAATTTTGTAATTTACATACCGACCTATGTATACAAAAATTTAGTACCATAACTTAAACCAGGAAAACATCTAAACTTTTCATATTCTCAACATGGCAAGTAATCAAAAATTAAAAAGTATACATGACTCACTCAAACAAATAACATGCCCATATACCTACTAATAGCATAGTCAATAGAACAACTAAAGAACACAGAACACAACACTATTGCTAAAGTATATTTCATGTGTTTTTATTAATTGTTTATTTAGTCATCATACATTTTTTCTACTTCTCATGTACTTTGCTTAACATTGCTCAAACTTTTTCTATTCACATTTATATTTTATACATACTTAAATCAGAATTTTTCAATCGGTGAGCACTAAAAAAATGAATATTATGTACCACATACCATTTTGCCAACAAAAAAAAATGATTATTATGCGTCGTTCACTATAAAAAAAAAACATGCACACATTTAATACTTGCTCAAACAAAGTTAGTTAATAATTGAAGGACAAATATATATATATATATATACATATTTTTTTTTAAAAAGACAGAAAACAAATATGTTACATTCTATTTACCATTATGTTGAATCAAAATGGAGACACAATCCATAATCAAACAACACCGAACCCAAACTCAACAAAGAGATTTTTGTGTATCACTTTGGTTGTTAGTTTTCAAAGAAAAACTTCAAGAAAGTTTCCACTGACTTTTCCCACATTGAATATAAGTATTTAATGAAAAATAAACATAAACAAAAGAGGATATACTTTAGTTCATTAGTTATAACATGGTATAAAAATATAGAATATTTTCAATTTATTATCCATAATCATTGCTACCATTAAATGAAGAGAGAGAAAATGTAGGGGGACTTTAATTGGAAGTACTATGCAACCGGTATTTATTTATGTATATGCAAATTTTTGGGCATTTCCCAATACACAAAATCATTGTCAACACAAGATGCATTTATTGCACCTTGTTAATTGTTACACATTTTTTTTAACTTTTATTGACTGACGTTGATTTTTTTTCAATTATTAATTTTTTTTAAAGCTTTTTCTCCATATATGTACATCTTTATAAAAAAAAAATATTGATATTTAGTGATAAATATTTTTTATAACATTTTCATGTAATAAAACATCTTAAAATATATAGGGAGATTTTTTTCCCTTTCCTTTATGAGGTATTAAAAAAAAGCAATCTGATAATTTGCTTTCAAACAATGTTACGGCACGAAAAGAAAAGCAAAAGAAGAGTCTTTTTGATGTGAACAATACTAATCCTCTAATGTTTGCGCAACAAATACATGATTTTTTTTAATGATTAATAATAAGTACCTTTTGATGTGATAATATATAATGTAATTTTATATTTAAAAAATTTAGTCTTATATTACTATTCAATTTATACAACTAACTAATATAATTTTAAAAGAATACTTTTGCATTTAAAAAATTTAGGCTTACATTCACTTTTTAATTTGTATAACTAATTTTTCTATTTAATCCATCTCAAAAGAATGATATAATTTTTTTATTAGATAAATATTTAATGATATTATCGATATTTTATTCATATTGAGTCTCATTTATTTAAAAAGTTTTAAAATTCATTTGCATGCTTTTGTAAACATTACAATTTATATATATATATATATATATATATTTCAAATTTTATATCTAATTAAATTACATTACTTATTAGAATGAAGAAAGTAACAAATATTTTTACTTCTTATTTTTCACATAAAATAATAGATAAATTATTTAACACACATATCAAAATTTACATTACATATAGAGGCATTAGTTTTTTCATGCTTCCATCAAGCACGATACTATGAGAAATTTCATAAAATAATTAAATATTTTCACTTGGATGAAATGAAACCATCTGTAAAAAGATAGATTATTTATTTTTATTATTTAGAAAAATTAATGTTACATGTTTTAATCATGCTAAATAAAATAATAGATAAATTATTTAACACACATATCAAAATTTACATTACATATAGAGGCATTAGTTTTTTCATGCTTCCATCAAGCACGATACTATGAGAAATTTCATAAAATAATTAAATATTTTCACTTGGATGAAATGAAACCATCTGTAAAAAGATAGATTATTTATTTTTGTTATGTAGAAAAATTAATGTTACATGTTTTAACCATGCTAAAATTGGATGGAGAAGAAAAATATAAAATGTATAACGAGTGTTTAAGCGAAAAAATAGAGTCCAAAGGGAGGGAATTCCATTCCCGCCACGACTTTTACCGTAATACAAGTAAGAGATAGTAACCGGACACGTGTCGGTGACTCTTCCAATTCAATACACGATTCCACAATTTCTCCCCAAAAGTTCCCCTCACCCTCACCCTCAACCCCAACCCCAACCCCAACCCCCCGTTAGATTTTCAATCTCTGCCTCCTCCTACTCTATTTCTTTGTATTTTCCTATTTCGCTCTCTTTGAGCTCGATCGGCAGACTCCGAACTCCCCTTTCTTCTTTGAATCCATTTCCAAACGACCTGGTGGTGAAATTGATTTTTCATCTGGTATAATCGACGATTCCAGCCTTTTCTCTGTCGATTGTGTTCTTCGCTGAGCAAATTAGGGTTTGTATTTTTACGCTGAATCAGGTTCTGCTCTCTCTCAATTATCTTTTTTTTTTCTTTTGTTCCTTGCGATTTATTCTCTTTCCACATTCTTTTGCAAACCCTAGCTTGTTAAGTCTTCGTTTTCTGTCAAATATTCATTGATTCTTATTATTTGATTTGTACAGTAAAAATTTTGAAAAAAAAGAGTTGTGAGGTGTGGTTTTGCTGATTGATTCTATTGTATTATTCAGATTTTCTTACAAGAAGCTCTGTGAGATTTTAGGTGCGTTGTCTTTTAATTTACCATCCGAAATTGAGGGTTTCATTGTTGAATCTAAAAAGCTTCGCGTCACCATATTACACGCCCCAAAAAAAGAGAAAAGATAAAAAGAAAAAACCAAAAAAAAAGAAGAAAAAGAAAAAAAGTCCTCCTTTTAGTTGTCTAGAGTATTCCTTTTAGCTGTCTTCATAGTTGATCTAAACCATAAATGGCATTAAATTTTTCGCATCGGCCCATATTTCCGGCACATATATCGGAGGATAATTTGGTATCACCCATGAGAATTGTAAATGGGTGTTTAGTGGAGGGTGTTCCGGAGAAGAATGTGGAGAATTTTGCTTGGTCGTGGCGTTCACATGAGGGATTTGATTATGGTTATGGGGGGAAAAGAATAGACAAGTGTGATTATTCCGAGTCAGTATCGGAGGATATCATTGACCTTCTTCCTGCTGATCCATTTGGGATGGATATAAGCACCACTATCACAGCCATCACTGGTTGGCTTGAGGATTTGGAAGTTGATTATGGAGGGTGTAGGATAAACCATGCCGGTCCAAGTAACAAGGACTATGGTTTATTTGCGGGTTTTGATTTTATTTGGAATGATTCTATGAGGTTCCAATCATTCCCTGGTAGTCACATTCGGTCTGATGACAAAATGAATAGAGGTGATCCAGTGAATTGGCTTATTGGGGAGAGAGATATGAGGGACGCCTTGGCCCATGTTGGTCTTGGCCCAGCTTGCAATGTGGGGGATGCTGCAGGCTTCAATAATGTAGGTTCAGGCAGTTTTCTGTCCCAGACCATGGAAACAGGGGCTGGTGTGACGTCTTGCTCTGGTGAAGATGAAGGAGCCCCTCATGAGGCTTTATGTTTTGCTCTTGGTTTCCTTGGAGTGAAGGATCTTTTTGCGGTAGAAAGTGTTTGTAGGTCCTTGCGGCTAACTGTCAAAAATGATCCTTTATTATGGAAGAGCATTCACATTGAAAATCCATTGACCGAGATCAGTGACGATGTCCTCTTGCAACTGACTAGCAGGGCTCAAGGTAACTTACAATGCTTGAGTTTGTTAGAGTGCACCCGCATCACAGATGACGGTTTGAGGCGGGTACTTGACTCTAATCCACATTTGACAAAGGTTGGTTGTTTGTCTTCATTTTACTTTATGTTTCTTAATATATTTGTGTTGTTTGTGTTTCTTACTATGATGGTATGGTAGTTGTATGCTTTTTGATGTTAACATGATGATCTTTCACTGAGTCTAATGACCTGCTTTTGTTTCTGGAGTAATACATGTTGCGGTTTAGCCATTTATTCCTGAATGTTATGTGTAAAGACTGAAATGTTGGTCAAAAGAATGACATAAATTGCTTACTAATGTCTGTCACAGTGCAGCTTGAATATCTTTTAGAGCTAACTTGAACTTCCTAAATGCTCTCTTATTTATGGAAACCTTGATTGATTACATGTTTTATGTATGTGATTTAATACATGATTCACACATGTTTTGTCTAATTACTCTGATCTCAGTCTGGATGTAGTTCTATGATTCTATCACCATCATTCCCTTGTTTTAAATTGTAAGCAAAATCTGAACTTCCGATGGTCATTATATTGTCTGCGTTACCTCCTGACTGAGGAGACTAAAGCCATGTTTAGGGATGACAATGGGGCGGGACGGAGAAGGGGTGGGACGGGTTGAGCTAAACTTGCAAATTTTTTTAAACCCCCCCCGCCCCCCGCCCTCATGATTGACTTTTCATTTTCAACCCACCCTGCATAAACCCACCCCGTTTTAATTTTTAAGTTCTTTTAATTTTTAATTGAATTTAATATGAAAAATAAAAATTTGTAATAATTTTTTATCTTTCCCTTATTAACATCTTAACAACTAATTATCTATTTTGTAGTTGACGTTTCAACAATTGTTTCTTAATCGTTAATTGAAAGCTTCTAATTAACATTTCAACAACTAACAATTTACCAGACATGTCTAGATTAAATTTTAGAAAAAAAATAAAATTAAAGTCAATGTTTAATATAAAAAGTTCATATCTTTGATTTTTCCTAATAACAAAGGTTTAATTTTCTTAAAATTTCTGTTTGGTTCTTTAAAACCCGCCCCGCCCCACATTAGTTATAAAATAGTTACTTCACCCCCGCCCCACCCCACATAACTTTACACCTATCTTGCCCCGCATAGTTCTAAACCTGGCCGCCCCGCCCCATTGCAATCCCTAGCCATGGTTTAGCGGGTTTTAGCTTTTACTTACATAAGTTTGAATTGTTTATGGAAACATAAGTCTGTTAGGTTGATGTCCTTGATTTTCCTGTTGATTGATCACAGATTGCACGTTAGGCTGTTTGGTTCGGTCCCTTCCTCATTTTCTTTCTTGTGTGCCTAGTGCTAAATACTCTTGCAAGACATAAGTCTGTTAGGTTGATGTCCTTGATTTTCCTGTTGATTGATCACAGATTGCACGTTAGGCTGTTTGGTTCGGTCCCTTCCTCATTTTCTTTCTTGTGTGCCTAGTGCTAAATACTCTTGCAAGACATACCTGTTGAGTGCAGGATCAATACCCTTTGCTACTAATTTGTTTTCTTCGGTACAAGGTCCCGTCTGCCACTGGTAGTTGTGCATATCAATGTACAATGTTGTGCTTATTAATCTTTTATTTCATGCAGCTTTTTGTTCCTGCATGTACAAGACTCAGTATTGAGGGCATTGTAAATATGGTGAAGTCTTTTAACTGTCAAAGAGGTAAAATGGGTATAAAGCACCTGTGGATTGGCGGTCTTTATGGAGTAATGCATGAACATGTTGAAGAGCTGATGTTCCTTCTAGGTGCAGATAGCCAGACAAGGCAAAATGTTTATAAACCCCATTTCTTTTCTCGAAGGAATGTTTATCGTTTAGCTGATGAAAATCGGGCTATTGATGTTCAAATATGCCCTATATGTGAAAAAATAAGGTTGGTCTATGATTGTCCTGCAGAGGGTTGCCAAGTGAAAGATCAAGCCACTCAAGAATGTAGGGCCTGCTCACTTTGCATCTTACGGTGTAGTGAATGTGGCAGATGCATAAATAACAGTGAATATGTGGAAACTTTTTGTTTGGAATTGCTTTGCTCTGATTGCTCTAAGCAGCCTTTGGAGGAGTGCAAAGATGAGCAGAATCGTAGCCTTTGAAGTGCCAAGATGAGCAGGAGGGAGTGGCTGGTTCCTTTGAAGGAGATTGAAGTGCGCCTGCCGAGTAAATCTATGTGCTATCTACGTCTTTAATTGGATAAATGTTGAGAAAGAATCTTAAGCAGCCATTTGGCTGCTATCAATTTGTGCAAGACTTGCCGAAACAGTTGGAATTTGTTTTGTTTGTTGAACTGCTGTCAGCAAAATAAGATACTTTACTCGTTCAAATTTCACTTGAATGTTTAGTGCTTTGAATGAAGTAAAAAGTTGTACTATAAAGAGTTGAGTGTTATATGTTCTGCAGACTTTGGAATGTTGATTTTTCTCAATGAACGTTCATTAATAATTTAGCACATGGAGTGATTTGAGCATGAAAACGAAGTTCTGTATTAGTTCTTGACCAGTGCGATGCGCTGACACGGGGTTTTTGTTATCCTTCATTTCAAAATAGAAAATTGACTTACAATTTTGGTGAAAATTGATGATGCAGTGATTGCATCTAAACTGAATATTCTGATCGACGCCACCTTGAATAGTTACTTTTAGTTAAAATATTAGTTTAGGTGGTTTATGGATTTGCTGCCATCACAACTCGTATCACTGGGAGTACAATTCTTCTTATAAGTCGCTGTTGGAGATTTTCATCGAGCAGATGAAAACTGTTTTTTGCGCACAACTTAGATATTCTCTAGTAGATGCAATACACTTTCTTTTGTAATATTGTGACTTTTTTTTTTTTAAATCTTTTTTTCAACACCAATAATAATGTATTTATAATTTATAAGGTATAAATAGGATTTATATCATATTTAAGAACCATAGGTTATTTGGAGAGAAATGAACAAGATTAGATTTCAGATTGAAAGAATGTGACTAGACAAGGTCATGAGGGAGGTTGTGATGCACATTCATCTCAGAGGTGCCTGAGCTTCAGAAGCTCAATCAGGTAACAGACATTTTTGCAGTGTAGTAACTTAGGTTTATCCTTGTTTTATGTCTTATTGAGTAGAAAGATAGATGGGATACTGCTTTGTTTTTTCAGGACTATTTTGGTTATGAATGAAAAATCTCTATTAACTGAAGAAAAAGTAAAAAAATGTTTATGCTTTGGAAAAATGGTTTTGACACCAAAGCCAAGAGGGATCAACCATTTTCTGTTTTCCATCGTATCTGTAATGTAAAGAAGTAACGATTAATAGCTATTGTAACATTTGAAATTCTCTATGTTTAGTTTAACAATAGTCCTAACCTTGAAAACTTTCGCTGTTAAATTCATGAACTGTTGAGGATTATATCGAATTGTAGATGATAAAATTTGTGTCGAAAAAATAATAATCAAGAACGAAGATATCACAACAATTGTAGTATTTGATTTCAATATGTGTGTAATACAATCTTTATAAATCCTCTTATGCGCCTTGTCAAATGTAAATTCAAGGGCTCTTGAGTTTGATCTTGAATTTTGAATTTGTTCTTGAGCTTTGAATTTGTTTTTGATCTTGATCTTGAAATTTGAATTTGCTCTTGAGCTTGATCTTGAATTTTCAAGGACTTTTAAGCTTGTTCTTGACTTGTTCTTGAACTTGAATGCTTCAGTGTTTGGATTCTTGAACTTGCCGAGAAATTTGCGACGTTTGATCCACGAGCTCTCTCTAGTTTTTTATTAGAATTCTTGATGTCCTTTTTTTTAATTATGAAACCCTTGTAGAATAAAAGAGTTATAATAAGAAAGACTTCCCTTCAGCCAATCAGATTTAAGTGACATGACATATTGAACCTTAATGAAGTATACATATCATTTTATCACATGACAAGATCCTTTTGACTTCTTAGTTTGATTTGACATGCTACATCATTTGACACCTGACGCTAAGATTAACCTCTAGGATGAAGTGACATTAGACTTATCAAATTGGGGTCACCTATTGTTACCCAAATCAATTAACTTGGACTTTAATTAAACTTGTATTTATTGGACCTAAATAATTAACTTAATTTTATTAATCCATAACATTTATTTGGACTAATATATTCATGAATTTGATATAATTTGAATCATTTTAAAATTTATATTTAATAAATTTTAAAT
>JBCEWC010003738.1:0-29266 GCA_038996855.1 Solanum aculeatissimum
AACAAAATGAATTTTTAGATATAGCTAAAACAAGTTTCCGGTAACTTCCGAAGCACATTTTTAGGAACTTTTTGGGTTGTTTCAATCCACGAAGAAGAGATGCAAAATCATGAGAAAAAACACATCTAGTGACATGCCAGACAACAGAGTCATGCGTGCGGCGAACATTCTGATCCAAATAGCTAAAGGTAGAAAGAAGTCATTGCCCCCATTGTAACTGACAGATTCTCATTTTTCATTATACCAGTAAACTGCTACTTCTTTGGTCATTTTATACTAATCACCATTTCCTGCAAAAATAAAAATTAACCCATTATTACCAACTTCATTCACCAATTATCAATTTGGAATACATACAATTGCAGAAGATTATGATCATCTCGCTACTGAACTTTCTATCCAATAATTGCAATTATAATTGTTACTTGTTAGTACTATTTATAAGATACTAAAAATCGAGAATTAAAATCATTAGCAGAACAAACCTTCTGCAAATTTCGTGTGCATGATCAACTTGTTCACCTAAGATGATCTGATATTTCAAGGGAATGGAATGTCCTCTTTCTGCCTTTGACCATTTATATCAGAATCTTTGCTGCACGAGTGACTCACTTGTCCTCATTTCATGATTAGATGTGTCTTTTGTCAATTCTTTGCATTCTCATCTTCATTTGTTGTGTTCTCTTCTTCATTTTCTATATGTCCTGATAAATAAATAAATAAAAGTCATACAATTCGACTGAAACATCGTACTTCAACTAACTAGGACTGAGATTTAGTTCAAAACAAGATCAAATCATACCCCAAATATCCCAAATTTTTTGTTCGAACTCCCCTCGTTATTTCAGCTCTTTTGAGATACCACCCACTTGAAACGAAGTATGTTTGATACAAAATCATAGGATGATTGGATCTTAAGAAGGTTCCTTTAGTAGATGAGATAAGGAGGAATGAAGATGGAGAAGATCATGATTGAAGGAAGCACTAAATTGGCCTATTTAAAGCTGAATTTTGACAAGCCGAACCCAATCATCCAAAAGGCTTCTTTTAATTTTTTCAGTTCTACTATGTTTTGTAAGTAAACATCATATATAGGAAAGTGATATTAAAAAGCATACCTGTTAAGTCATCTTGTTTATCAATGTGGAAGGGTGTTTCAGACGTGTGGAACATTCGACTAGGTCTTCCTCTCATTGACAATGAGAAGCAATAGAGCGGTTTTCATAAGGTTAAGGAGATGAGAGGTGACCTAGATAACCATATATTTATAGGACCAAGCCTCGACCTAATGGGCCTCCCCATAATATAGGCTTTGTAGGTCTTCGACAGGGTCAACATTATTGTCGGCCTACCTTGATACATGAAGTGATTCATGAGCCCAAAAAGGAATCCAACGGATAAGCGGCCTAAGTCATGCCTACATACGATACTTGTTTAGCCCGATTTATGAACCGCAATGATTAAGTTAATGTTAGTACATATTTGGTAAAAGTTTCAAATTCTTCCACTTGGACAATCATTAACGTGGTCCAATGGTCAAAAAAATAGCTCTGATACCTTGTTATTGATAAAGTATGGAGAGAACAACTTGTATATTATTCAATTGTTAAACATGTATAAATAGAATAACATTAGAAGTTAACTAAGGAAGGAAATACATAGAAAATCCTAAACATCTGACATCCATCTATATATTTGTACAATATCAAGAAAAAGATATGCATATATTTTGTAACATAATTCAATGGATAAGCGCCTCTAAGTCATGTCCACCTACCATACTCGTTTAGCCCATTTAATAAATTGCAATAATTAAGTTAACGTTAGTCTATATTTGGTAAAATTTCAAATGTTTCCACTTGGACAATCATTAACTAAATCTTAAAATCTTTAAAGTTTAAAAGAAATGTTTTATAAAAAGAATCTCGGACTAAACGAATAGTGTATAGGTTGTTTGCTTATATACCAAACATCTCTCATGTGTTTGTCAGTGTGGGACTTCTTATCCTAAGTTAGGGTGTCACAAATTAAATTCATCTTTTCAACTTCTGCACAAATACGGTGCCATGGTTTGTTCATATCCCAGAGGGAAAATTTGTTGCGAAAAAGCAGACAAGCATAAAATATATATGGCCAAAATAATAGGAGTAAAATGGAAAAAATTAATGACACCAAGAATTTTACGTGAAAACCTTTTTAAATAAGGGGAAAAATCACGAGTCAAAGGAGCAACTGATATTACTATAGTAACTAATATTACACTGCGTAGGCACGAGTATAACACTCAAAAAAGAATTCTACACACACAAAAATATCCTCTTTTAATTTTTCTCCTTACTAAAATATCGCTCACACTCTATTTTTCTTCACAGACTATTTTCTTATATAGTATACCTCACAGAAAAATACTCAATATATTTTTCTCTTTGTGGCTCTCTATTTTTGGTGTACATAAAATGAGGAGCTAAAGAGCTCTTTTTATAGAGAAAAGAGGGAGTCCAATTGATGTCATTGGTGACATCACAAAAATGCAAAGCTTCAAACTTTGCAGCATTTTGATAAGATCTTTTGACCTTAAAAAGATTTTGTGGTTGTTTTGCATCTATTGTTGACTAATGGGACTGGACCACACAAATCTCCTCCTTTAGACCCATTCACGGAAGGAAATATCTCTCTCTTCCTAGAGGGAGCTCATGACAGCAAGTTTTTTGCATAATTTGAACTTGTCCTTTGTCACAACCTTAGTCAACATATCTGCAGGATTCTCATTTGTAGAGATCTTTTCAACCTGCAGAGATTTATCCTCTATCTTTTCTCGAATCCAGTGATATCTCACATCTATGTGTTTCATCCTTGCATGGTACATCAAATTCTTGCTCAAGTCTATCGCACTTTGACTATCACAATAGATGACATACTCCATTTGTTGCAGCCCAAGCTCTTGAAGAAATTGCTTAAGTCATATTATCTCTTTAATAGATTCAGTAGCCACAATATGCTCAGTTTCAATTATAGATAGTGCAACATATTTCTGCAACTTTGAATGCCATGATATAGCTCCCCCGGAAAAAAATAAACAAATATCTAGTAGTGAACTTTTTGTTATCAAGGTCACCTGCCATATCAGCATTTGTATAGCACTTCAAGATTGGACTAGAGCCTTCAAAACACAAGCATACGTTTGAACTTACCCTAAGATATCTAAATATCCACTTCACAGCTTCCCAATGCTTTTTTCAAGATTATCGAGAAATCTACTAACAACACCAACTACATGAACAATATCTAAGCTAGTACATACCATTGCATACATCAGACTTCTGACAACAGAGGAATAGGAAACATTGGTTGTATTCTCGTTTTCCTCCCTTGTTGGACATATCCTTTTGCTCAACTTCATAAGTCCAGCAAGAGGTATGCTAACAAGTTTTACATTCTTCACGTTGAAGCGATCCAGTACATGTCCAATGTATTTCTTTTGTGATAGATATATCTTCTTTTCATCTCTGAGACGAGTGATCCTCATGCCCAAAATTTGTTTGGCATGGCCCAAGTCTTCCATAGAAAAAGACTTACACAACTCATCCTTTAGCTTGTCAATTTTGGAAGTATTCTTGCCCATAATCAACATATCATCAACGTACAGCAATAGGATGATAATATCATCATCAGAAAATTTTTGTACAAACGAACAATGATCTGATGAAGTCTTCTTGTAGCCTTGCTCCCCCACAACATATTCAAACTTCTTGTACCACTGTCTAGGGGCTTGCTTCAGTCCATAAAGACTCTTTTTGAGTTTGCACTCAAAATTTTCCTTGCCATTTACTTTGAAGCCCTCAAGTTGTTCCATATAAATATCCTTTTCTAGGTCACCGTGAAGGAAAACCGTCTTCACATCCATCTGCTCAATCTCTAAATTAAGACTAGTGGCCAAACCAAGAACTGTACAAATAAAGGACATTTTCACGACAGGAAAAAATATTTTGCCAAAGTCAATACTCTTTATTTGACCAAATCCCTTGACAGTCAATCTAGCTTTATATTTGGGCTTCAATCTATGTTCTTCAATTTTAATTTTGAACATCCACTTATTTTTCAAAGTTCTCATGCCCTTGGGCAATTTCACCAACTTACAAATATGGTTCTTATGCAAAGATTTCATCTCATCTTACATGGCATATGTCCATTGATCCCTATGCTCATATTCATAGCCTCCTTATAATATTCAGGTTCTCTTCTGTCAGTGAGTAGCACGTACTCATTTGGTGAAATAATGAGACGAGAGAACACGTTGTCTTGTGGACCTTTTAAGAGAAATATTTGATTCGTCCACAATTTTATGAGCAGGAGAATCATCAATAACAACATCGTTGTTACTATCAACATTAATATGTTGATCTAGAACATGATCCTGGGTATCATCACGATCATCAAGCCTATAAACATCATGCACACTTGTATGAGGAACTTGATCGATTAACTACGTCATTAGAATCAAAAGATTCTAGCTTCTCTGCTTTGTCAATATCTTCAATGAATTGATTCTCCATGAAGACAATATCACGGCTTTTCACAAACTTTTTCTCAATTAGATCATATAGCCTGTAACCAAATTCATCAAGGCCATAACCAATGAAGATGCACTACCTTGTCTTGGCATCTAACTTTGATCTCTCATTTTTGGCACATGTATAAAAGTTGTGCAACCAAATACTCTCTAATGGTCATACGAAACTTCCTTGCCATACCAAACTTTATTTGGAACATCACTTTGCAAAGCCACAGTAGGATATAGATTAATCACATGTGTAGCGGTCAATAAAGCCTCACCCAAAAAGAAGTTTGGAAACTTTACTTCAGAAAGCAAACATCTAACTTTTTTCATCAAGGTTCCTTTCATCCTCTTTGTCAAACCATTAAGTTGAGGAGTCTTAGGAGGAATCTTTTGGTGTTTAATACCTTGATGCTTGCAGTATTCATCAAATGGTCCACAATATTCACCACTATTATCAGTACAAATACATTTCAACTTCTTTTCAGTTTCTCTTTTAACTGAAGCCTGAAACTGCTTAAAGACACCTAACACTTGGTCTTTAGTCTTCAAGACATAGACCCCAAAGTTTCCTCGAGAAGTCACTCATGAAAGTGACAAAGTAGAGTGCACCACCCAAAGTCTTTGTCTTCATTGGACCACATAAATCAGAGGGGACCAACTCAAGCAACTCTGTCTTTCTTGAAGGATGATTATACTTGAAGGAAACTCTATTTTGCTTTCCAGCCAAGAATGCTCACACTTTTCTAATTTAGCAGTTTTGAAATTCAACAACAATTTCTACTAGGCCAGAACATTAAGTCCTTTCTCACTGATGTGGCTAAGTGTCTTATGACATAACGTTGAAGAGTTATCGCTCTCAACTGCATTCACCATATTGGCACAAGTAAAAGTCATAGTCCAATAGAGACCACGACGTTTGTCACCACGGGCCACAACTAAGAAACCCTTAATAAGTTTCCATCTTCCTCCACTATTGGTACTAACATATCCCTCATCATCTAATACACCAGTAGGAATCAGGTGCAGAAGAACAGCAGGTGCATGTTTCACATTGTTCAAACTAGTTTAGTTCCAACACTAGTTTCTAAACAAATTGTACCAATACCAACCACCCTAGATATAGTCTCATTACCCATACGCAAGGTTCCAAAATTAGTAGGAGTATAGGAAGAGAAAAAATCTTTCCTTGATGTCATATGAGATGCAGCATCAGTGTCCACAACCCAACTTGACTCATCACAAGAAATATTTATTAGATTTGCATCAAATACGATAAGAAGATCTTCGGTGGCGATGGTGGCTAGGCAATTTTCATTACCATCTTCTTTATTTTCTTTTTTTTTCTTTGTTCTCCCTCTTCAATTTTTGACAGAATTTTTTTTATGCTCTTTCATACTACAACGATTGCACTCAATGTCCTTAAGTCTGCCTCTAGATTTGCTTTGTTATGTTCTCTATTCTAAGAATCACGATTCTTGTTTCTCCCCCTAGGGCCAGTCATTAAGACATCTGACGAAGAAGAACCTTGAGATTTTCTTCTCATTTCTTCATTCAAGATACTGGTCTTGGCGAAATCTATAGAGATCGCACCATCTGGAGCAGAATTTGACAATGATATTCTAAATGTTTCCCAAGAATCTGGTAGGGAATCATGTAGAAGCAAGCCTTGAATTTCTTTATCAAATTTAATGCCCATAGCAGATAACTGGTTCGTGATCCCCAGAAAATTACTATGGTGATCTGTTATCAGTGAGCCATCAGTATATTCTAAACTCAATAGTTGCTTTATTAAGAACATTTTATTGTTCCCAGTCTTCCGAGCATATAAACTTTCAAGATGCTCCCATAGGGTTCGAAAATGTGTATCCCTAGAAATATGGTTCAACATATTATCATCAACCCACTGTCTAATAAATCCACGGACCTATCTGTGTAACAGAATCCACTCTTCATTTATTTTGTTTTTGGGTTTTACAGTGATAAAGACTAGTTGATAGAAATTCTTAACATAAAGCATATCTTCCATTTTCTCCTTCCAAATGGCATAATTAATGTCATTCAAAGTAATCATTCTACTAGTGTTGGCTTCCATTATTTTGTTCCTAAAAATATTGCTATTGTAAATCAAAACTCTTATACCAGTTTATTAGGAAGAATCGGACAAACACAAAATATATATGGTCAAAATAATAGGAGTAAAATGGAAAAAATTAATGACACCAAGAATTTTACGTGGAAACCCTTTTAAAAGAGGAAAACCCCACAGGCCAAGAGGAGCAACTGATATCACTATAGTATGGAATTTTACTCTGTGTAGGCAACAGTACAATACTCAAAATAGACTTTTACACATACAAAAAAAATATCCTCTTTTAATTTTTCATCTTACTAAGATATCGCTCACACTCTATTTTTTTCACAGGCTATTTTTCTTCTATAGTTTATGGTATACCTCACAGAAAAATACTCAATGTATATCTTTGTGGCTCTTTGTTTTTGGTGTATATAAAACGAGGAACTGAAGAGCTCCTTTTATAGAGAAAAAAGAGAGTCCAATTGATGTCATTAGTGACATCACAAAAATGCAAAGCTTCAAACTTTGAGCATTTGGTAAGATCTTTTGACCTTAAAAAGATTTTGTGATTGTTTTGCATCCATTGTTGACTAATGGGGCTAGAACCCACAAAATTGTATTTTTCAAGGCAGGTTTGGCAGTCCAATTGATTTGGTATTGAGTTCTTTGACTGCTAAACTTCTTTTGCTCTTTGTACTTGGCATGAACATCTACTCTGCCAAACATCCCAACAAGTGACCTGAAGGATCATATATCTTGTGTAGTTCATTTTGTTCTCATGTTAGCAGCAACCTCTCTATCCAAAAACAAATGTTGGGCATTTTATTTCTTGATCTGGATTGGAGAAACAAATATATTTATCGACTATATATGTTTCTACCCATAATGGGATGCTAGTGGTAATTTTCAAAAGTGAATGATTACTACAGAGTGAAGGCAGAGGAATGCAAGCTAACCATCATCCTTAAGTTTCTGAGAACTCACCTCAAATTGAAAAGATCATGTCCAAATTTGTGAAAAATTTTGAAATTTATGTTTGTTATTGATAAGACGTGGAGAGAATAACTTGTGTATTATTCAATAGTTACACATGTATAAATACAACAACATTAGAAGCTAACTAAGGAAAGAAATAAATAGGAAATCCTAAAGATCTAATGTCTATCTATATCTTTGTATAATATCCAAAAAGAGATATGCATATATTCTGTAACACTTTCCCTCAAGCTAGAGCATGTATATTGATCATGCCCAGCTTGTTACAAAGGTAATCAACTCGAGTTCCATGTAATGCCCTTGTGAACAAATCAGCTACTTGTTCTCCTGTCTTCACGTAGCCCGTAGAGATCAAGTTTTCCTGAATCTTATCACAAATAAAATGACAATCAACCTCAATATATTTGGTTCTTTCATGATATACCGGATTTGAAGCAATATGAAGTGCAGCGTGATTACCACCCCAAAGTTTTGATTAAGTAGAATGCTTCAATCCAATTTTAGTTAAACAATGATGTATCCACATGATTTCACACGGAGAATGTGCCATTGCTCTATACTCGAATTCTACACTGGACCGAGATACAACATTTTGTTTCTTACTTCTCCATGATACTAAGTTTCCATCAACAAAAAACACAATAACCAGTAGTAGATCCTTGGTCAATCTTGGATTCAGCCCATTCTGCATCTGTGAAACATTCAATGTGAGAATGTCCATGATTTCTATACAATATGCCAAGTCTAGGGGCTCCTTTCAAATAGCATTGGATCTGTTCTAAAGTTTCCCAATGTCTAATTGTGGGTGCGGACATGAACTGACTAACCACACTTACTGCAAAGGCAATATTTGGACGAGTCACAATGAGATAGCTTAATTTTTCAACTAACCTTTTATACCGCTCTGGATCTTCAAATGGATAGTCATCATCTTTCGTAAGATGCACATTAGGAACCATTGGAGTACTATAAGGTTTGGCAACCAACTTTCTGATATCTGCCAGCAGATCAAGAATATACTTTCTTTGACATATGAAAATACCCTTCTTGCTTCTAGATACTTCTACTCCCAAAAGTATTTTAGTTGTCCTAAGTCTTTTGTATGAAACTTTGTATGTAAGAAAGACTTGAGAGAAGAGATTCCTACAAAATCACTTCCCGTAATAACAATGTCATCAATATATATAACAAGGAGAATAGTTCCAGTCGTAGATTGTCTATTGAAGACTAAATGATCACATTTTCTCTTTTTCAGTCCAAAATCTTGAACTACCTCACTAAATTTTCCAAACCAAGCTTGAGGACTCTGTTTCAAGCCACACAAGGAATTTTTCAAGCGACAAACCTTTCCATAATCCCCCTGAGCAATGAAACCAGGTGGTTGCTCCATATAAACCTCTTTGTGGAGATTAATATGAAGGAATGTATTTTTAATATCCAACTGATGCAATGGCCAATTCTCAAAAGCCGCTAGAGAAATGAACAAGCGGACAGAAGTGAGTTTAACAACTAGAGAGAAGGCATCTGAATTATCCACCCCATAAGTCTGAGCATATCCTTTGGCCACAAGTCTAGTCTTAAGTCTTGCCACAGATCCATCTAGATTAACTTTGACCGCAAAGACCCACTTGCTTCCCATTGCTTTCTTTTCACTAGGTAAATCTACCAAATCCCAAGTGTCATTTTCCTCTAAAACATGTATTTCGTCCAGCATTGCTTCAGACCATCTAGGATGATTCAAAGTCTCTTTAACAGTTTTGGGTATTGACATAGAGTTAAGGGATGAAATCAAATATCTAGATGCAGGAGATAACTGATCATAGGAAACAAAATTATCAATGGAGTATGTGAATTTGCAAGTGTGTGTACCTTTGCGAATAGCAATATGAAGGTCAAGATCGTCTGGAGGATCTGATGATATCATTAGCATCTCGACTCCTAGAATAAATCTGAACAATTGGCGGTCTTGTAGAGTAGATGGAACTAATGTTGAAGGCATAAGAGCATATTGGTGTTCAATTGAAGAACTAGACGGTGTATGTGAAACATCATCTGATCGTTTTGGTATGGCCCTAGTAACCTGGTAAACTAACCACTCATCTTCCTCCCCCTGACTCGTAGAAATAGGAGGTGCATAAAATAATGGTGTAGCCTCTGCAAAGGCTACATCAGTGGACACCAAATATTTTCCTAGTTGAATAGATTAACAACGATATCCTTTCTAAAAGTGAGAATATCCCAAGAAAACACACTTCAAGGCCTTGGGATCCAACTTGGTAACTGATGGTTGAACATCTCAAACATAAAAGTGCTTCCAAACACCTTAGGTTCCATCAAAAATAATTGCTTGGTTGTAAAAAGAACACTATAAGGAACATTACCAACAAGCACAGTAGATGGCATACGATTAATCAACAAAGAAGTTGTACAAACCACATCAGCCCAAAATTATTTAGGAACTTTCATTTGGAACAAAAGTGCTCCAGCTGTCTCAAATTGATGTCTATTCTTCCTTTCAACAACTCTATTTTGAGAAGGTGTATCAACACATGAAGACTGATGAAGAATACCATGATGTCTCATATATGACTGAAACAATTCTGACATGTATTCTTTAGCATTGTCACTTCTTAAAATACACAGAAGCATTTAACTGAGTTTTAATTTCAGCATAGAAGGCGCAAAAATGAGTGAATACTTCAGAACGACTCTTCATAAAAATAAATCCAAGTCATTCGAGAGAAATCATCTACAAAAGTGATGAAATACTTGTGTTCAGTTTTGGAGATGATTGGACATGGTCCCCAAACATCAGAGAGAACTAACTCAAAAGTCGACCCAGCCCGCTTATTAATTCTTGAACTTGATGAGTTACGATGATGTTTTGCAAATCGGCATAACTCACATTCCAATGAAAAAATATTTAGAAACTGAGGATATAACTTCTTTAATGCAGGTAAAGAATGATGTCCCAATCAACAATGTGCTTCAAATGGAGACACAACACTAGAGCAAGCAATAAATCAAGGCTCTCATTCATCAAGGATATAGAAATCGTCATATACATGTCCTTTACCAATAACCTGCTTCGTCTTCAGATCACGAAACAAACAATAGTCATGAAAGAACGAAATGTAACAATTAAGATCTCTAGTCACTTTGCTAACATAAATCAAATTAAAGGTTAACTTGGCAAATTCAATACAGATGACAGTGTAATAGATGATGTTGGTTTCACAGTCCCACATCCAAAAATATTACAAGTTGATCCATCAGCTACAGTAACAGGAGAGGGCACTTTGTATGACTGAAAGCTAGAAAACATATTAGGATTACCTGTCATGTGATTTGTTGCACCTAAATCAATCACCCATTTATTTGAGGACGTCACAAGACATGTCTTATCTAACTCCATAAAAGCATTAACAGTAATGGGTTCCTTCACTGGTTTCTTATGAGAGTCTTTAGCAAATTCTTCTGCCGAAACCAAAATAATTTTCCCAAACTAACTAAATCGAATCAGAATATAGAGAAGTTGTCAAAGCTCTACACCAAAATGTTATCCCAACAGTTCTATCCACTCCAACAAATCAGATTGTTTTGACTCACCAGATAGATCAAACCATAGAAAATCAAACATCCCAAAACAATGTTCAGATGGTTGGAATACCCAGCAGTTCATAGAGTAACAAGGAACTGAAATATGAATAGCCAAAGGTTCTGGACAGAAACTAATTAAGCTTCAGAAAGGAGATTTAAACCAGCAGCAACAGAGATCAAAAGTATTACGGTTCAAAACAGATCAAACAGGAAAAAGGGAATTTGAACTAAAGTATCACCAAAAGACTTATCGTAGAACTTGGGTCTTGGTGTTTAATCTTCAAAACGTGGTCTAATGATCAAAAAACTAGCATGATCAAAGAATCAGGAAGAAAGCTTTGATACCATGTTATTGATAAGACATGGAGAGAATAACTCGTGTATTATTCAATAGTTACACATGTATAAATACAATAACATTACAAGCTAACTAATGAAAGAAATAAATAGAAAATCCTAAAGATTTGATGTCTATCTATATCTTTGTACAATATCAAGAAAAAGATATGCATATATTTTGCAACAAAGGTAAAATGTTAAGATAACTCTTTCTTGATTTTTCAATTGAGGAAGATTTTAATATAATCTTTATGGGGGAGATCTATTGAGATTGAAGTGACACGAGGTAATGTGGCTTGAGAAAATGGACTCCCGGTTTCAAGCCCAGGATAGCAGCAAGTAAATTGTGGAAGAAACTGGCAGGGAATCCGTGATTATTGTGATTTTCTGAAAACAAGCTATGGCTCATGTAGTTGCTATTTTTGAGCCTTTTGTTAATACTAACAAGATAGAAAGTGTTATAGAATTTTTTTAAGCTTTCATGAATGTCAAGCCAATTATAATGCTCAAATTTGGTTTTTCTGGTCCAATTTGTTTCAAACTACTACTCCCTCCGTCCCATTTTATGTGGCACCCTTTCCTTTTTGGTGGCCAGCTTGGGACAGGCTTGCTTGAGCAGATATGATCACAGTAGCAGCTACTTCTTCCAGAAAGTAAGCCGACCATTTGGCTCGCTTCCGCCTTCCCAAAAAGAATATCACCTTACTCTAATTGGAAATAATTTACTTTTAAAAAAAAAATTTTACCTTTAATGAAATTATTCTCAATCACATATATATCTAAGAATGATTTTAGACCACAAGTTTTAAAAGTCTTCCTTTTTTTTTAAACACTGTGTCAAGTCAAAGGGGGCCAGATAAAATGGGACGGAAGGAGTATTATATAGGATGGAAATAGAGAGAATCAGTTCTATGTGACTGTTATCTATGCCAAATGCACCTCGACAGAAAGAAAGGATTTGTGGAGCAGTTTGGAAAACATGAATTCCATTAGTGATGCCGGGGACTTCAATATGATTACTGATCCAGGTGAAAAATTAGGTGGGGACCCTCACAAAATGCAGAAAAGATCAGACAGAGTGATGGATGATCTTCAGGCTCAGAAATTTGATAGTAATATTGTCAAACACTCTGGTAAGAACTGGTTCCGACACAGACCTACACTTTTGAACTGTCAGGATAATCAGAATGGTTTTGTTAAGCACTTTAAATTCCTCAACTTCTGGATCAATCAACCTGGTTTCTCTGATATTGTCAAAGATTCATCGGAAGAGAAAATCACGGGAACGTCATGGGTGCTTCAACAGAAACTTAAATGACTTAGCAGGAAACTAAATCAATGGTCCAAGAACTTGGATATGTTCATGAGAAAGTGAAACCATGAGAGAATAAAGTGCAAGTCTCAGAAGATTTGGATGTTATACACAAAAATGAACAACACATGCAAGAGTCCATGAAAAATACACCGGAGGTGTATTAATCGAGTCAGCTTACAGTTTGCTTAGTGCAATTTACCCTGGAAAAAAAACTTCTATTCAAAAGGCTTAAGTCTCATAAATCTCCAATTGTCGCATTCTAACTTCCAAGCTCGTGGCTCCACTTACATCTGCTACATTTTCTTGTAATAATATGATTTGATACACCATTTAAGTGCTACTATACAACAACGCCAAGCATGTGCACGTATGTTGAGACATGAAAAATGATACTAGTTTCCTAAATAACATGACTAAGTGGCCCAATGCCTAATTCATCCTCTATGTCATCGTCCTCTTCAAACAACTTCAAGAAGCGCGCTTGCTCTTGCTGCCTCCTTTTTCGTTTCCAACATTTGTAGATAGTAACTGCTCCAAGAACCAAAACAATCGACACTAAAGCACAGATGAGAAGTAGCAAAGCCCAGTACATTTTCTTTCCGCCTTTTTTTGAGCTGGATGAGGGATTTGAAGCTAGAGTAACAATGCAATAAAACTGAAATTAGTACTTACTGAGTATATTAGACCAAATGCACAAATTTTCAGAAGAAAAAGCTTCAAGGGTGAACTATATCCCAGATAATAAAATCTTCACGAATTTGTAGTAAAATTTAAATAATCGCTAATCCAATCCTACGTTTCCATGCAAATCAAAAGTTTATTCAACATCGCTAATCCTGTATTACAAATGCAGAGTCGAGATTTAAAGCTTATTGATCTAAATTAATAATCTGCACAAACTCAATGGGTTTTTTAGACAAATACAGAATTGTACCAAAGCTACTGGATTCGGCTGAACCTATAGTCAATACTCTAGCTCCACCCCTGCCTCTACGAAACTACACAATTTCTGATGTGCACTTTATCTGAACACTTACTACGATAGGCTTGGGTGGATCAAAAAATGTCAACACGTAGAAAGAAAGAGATGATCATTAAGGAATTAGAAGACTAACCATCGCGATGATGGAGACACTCAGGACACAAAAATTTGGCTTTGAACTCTTTCTTTAAGTAATGACTATACTTCCCATGAGGACTAGTAAAATCAGAAGCACATAACTCCCACTCATCAAAAATATCATCAGGCTTTATTGTGTCCCTCTCATAGATCCCGCATCGCTTGCACTTTTTATCTGTAAGCTCTGTCAAAGGCTAAAACATAAAATTCAAATCAACGTCAAATCCTGGAAGGAGATTTATCATATACCATGAACATAATATGAGCATAAACCTATAAACCTGGATAATTTCTACAACAACAGAAATTTAGAAGCTCTCGAACAGCACACATAACTTTTTGAAAATACAGAAATTGGAAACGTTAGTGACTGATTGCACTACTCGAACACATAATCTATAAGTGACATGGAGACAACTTTGATATTGCCTTCCAAATTCCATGGAAATTAAAAATACACAGAATTGAGGGAGATTCCGTCATTATAAACCTGCCAAGACTCTTCGCCCTTGAAGATATACAAGACATGTTTTTTCTTCACATCTGGCAGAATCGTCTTGTTTTCCCCCTTACACTGGAAAAATACTGTTGGTTTGGATCCGAATAATTCATGTTTCTTATATATTTCAATTGAATCAAGTGTAACAACTGCAGCTCTGACTAATCCTGCACAAACAAACAAAACAAAACAAGATTAATTGTTTATCTCCTTTATACCAAGACCAACTGACCTGGATTGAACAATAATGAGGTTTCTTTTTTCTCAGATGGTCAGTTAACTAATACTTATCATCTCGTTTCAACAATTCTTTTTTTTTCCTCAAAGATGAAAGTTTGATTTTCCAATAATATATCCTAATTTTTGACCTAATTCTTCTTATGATGATTGATTCAACTGCAAGCAGCTTGGACAAAAAGAAACGAAGTGACTCAGACAACAAAAAAATTTGTTGATAACCTCAAACCAATCAATCAAATCCATTTTCTCTTCACAAAAATTCCCCTCAATCACCCCGTTTAGTTGACATGAATGGTTAAACGGAAATGTCCAAATCCATGTCTTACGTTATTATCGCATAAGTCACTTTTCTTCTTGATTCCAACTTTTTTATTAAAGAAAATGAATTTCTGAATTAATAACTATTAGCTAAATGACCATCTGAGAATTTCTCAACTCGCTAGAATGCTACAACATATTCATATTCGAGCAATTCACTCTCTTTCAAAATGAAATCAATCAACCAATTAATCGAAAAAGGACATATTAATATATTTTTCCCCTGAAATAAAAATAATTATACCTGGGAACAATCTGAGAAAAAATGAGGTACAAAAAATTAAGACGATTAAAATTCGATGATTTAGAGAATGATGATGCATCGTTGACATATAAAAGTTTATTATTTATTTTATTTTGTGGGGAGCAGATGATGAAGGAGATTACATGAAAGGTCTCCTTAATCGGAGACGATGGGGCGCTGTTCAACAGTTAGCATTTTTATTTGACACCAATAAAATGAGAATTTATTTGTCAAATATTTTTTAATTTGATTTTTATGTTTACTTGTCATTTTGACGCATTAAAGAAAGGATAATTTTTTTCTATTATATTTTTAATTTATTAATATTGAGTTAATATCTTAGAAAAATATAGTGAGTAAATATATTTGGACTTTATTAATTAATAGGAATAAAATTGTTAATTCACTATACTAAATATTACGTATTCTTTTAATAGATATGTCAAATTAAAATTTGAGAATTAACTATAAAGGTTTTTTTAAAGAATAATTAATCATTTATCACTATTTTCCTCGATATATATACACTACTAAAGACCTCAAAAGTCTTATTCTTATGAAGTTTTATCTAATTTTCTTTGGTAGAAAAAATTGCAATTTAAATTATTTTGTATAGTCTTCAAATAAATTATTTCCCACATAATTTGCATTTTAGTATATGATAGTGATAAGATATAATAAGTACTCATATTTTAAAGGTAATTAATTAGTAATGTGTATTTTGGGGGATAATAGTTGAGTGATGTTAATGATTTGAGGTTAACCACTTTGAAGGCTTTTAATGTCACATTAATCACAATAATAAACAACCTTATTTCGTGGTCAATAGCCGTTAATTGGAATCTTTTTTAATTAAAAAATTGAGAGCAGGAGAAGGGGATTACAATGTGGGGAATCGAATCTTCACCAACAAGGTGAGAGTTCATGTAGTCAATCAACTGAGCTACTATCTGAACTCTCACATTGTTGGTGAGGGTTCGATTCCCCACATTGTAATCCTCGTCATATTCCAATTTAAAAAAATGGAAAATTCTTATACTATGTTTTCTAAAGGATTTGATTTTCATTCGATGTATGATACTATTGCAGCCTTGGCTAATTAAATTCATGCAGCATATAGCATGATCAAAGGAAAAACGCTTCTTACTATGATATTTTTTATATTTAAAATTCATACTCAAAATCTTAAGGCAAAAACAAATTAAATAGATTAAAACAATTATAATGTTATACTTAGTCTTAATTTATACCGCATAATGCCTCATTCAAAAGAATCGTTTCGTACCAAGAATTTTTTTACATTCAAAATCTGAACTCAAAACCTTTATTACGGGAGGAATAGCTAAGTTCAGGCACCAAATTCTTTGGTGGTGACAATGTTACACTTAGCATGTCACCATCCCTTTTTTTCCTTCAAAATTTGAACTTTTCTTCGTATTTCTCATCCGATATTTAATACTTATAATAAAATTAGATTAAATTTAGATTTGCACATTCCTAATACCATTTCTAGGGGCATCATTTCCAATCAAAAAATATTTTTTTTCGTGATTCAAATTCGAAATCTTATATTAAGAAGAGAAGAATCTCAACTATTCCGACACAATTCATATATTTGATAAAAATTTAAACTGATTCATGCTCATGCTTTAATATTTTGGCCCAAAAAAATGAAATAAACACTTTTTTTTTGCTTTGAATACAAACTATACTAATTCAGACAAAAAAAAAAGTCAAAAAATTAAAGGTAAAAAAGACAAAAAGCGAAAAAAAAAATTACTGCAACTAACACTGACTTTTTTTAACTTTGATGATCCACAACATCAACAGTAGCAGTACACGATAACAGCTTTCGGAAAATGCCGCACAACGCCGCACAACAAATTTTCTTCACACTCTTCACCGCCGAGAACCTCCTCACGCGCCGCCGTCTCTGACCGGATTTTCCCATCTTTTTGCCGCCGTTCGCCATCTTTTCTCTGACTTTTCCGATACACTTCTTAGTTTTTTGAGGAACAGTTTCCTTTCTCGAGAACGTATAAGCGCTCCTCACGTACAGCTGGCGGCATGATACGCTGTCTACAACCCTAGGCGGCTGCCAGAGCTGCCGTCTTCTGCCGCCGTACATCGCCGGAGAATTAGCCTTCAGGAACTCCACGTTGGATTCAGCTATGACCATTTAAGTGAAATTTTTGTTTTCACTTTTTTTTTTTTTGTGTTGCGTAGAATTGGAATGAAAGACTTATGCATTGTAAGAAGAGAGGGTATTATATATACCCCTCGTCTCGATTTATGTGATATTATGTATATATAGTTATAAATAAAATCTAAAAATAAAAAAAAGATTTTTGAAATAATCTATATTAAATTTAAAATATTTATGGTGTTAATAAATTATTTTGTTAAAAATAAAAAATTAGTCAAATATTAAATATAAAAGAATTAATAGTCAAAAACACATTTAAATTATCATTCTCTTTTTATTTAAATACATTTTGATAATGAGTGGGTCAAATATTATTTTATCTCAATTAATTATAAGCGCGTATAAATCAATTCAACACCAATGAGTGTATATTATAATTCAAAAAGAAATTGTTAATTAATATATAAATTCCGGAAAAGAAGGTGAATCAAACAATGAATAATTAAGATATGAGATTAATAAAAATGTAATAGTTTAAGTGTGCATATTTTAATTATTAACTTAAATATTAAAAGAATATCACTCATTTTTGAGTTAATTAAAAATAAAAATATGTTATACATAAATTGAGACGATTATACATGTGTATAAGAAAATTAGTGGTCAACCCCGTGCGTTGCACGACCTAATATATGTTATTTTTCTTTCTTAATTTATGTGGTCTAGATAAAATTTGGAGAGTCAATAATTTTAATATTTTTTTTAAATTTTTTTATTAAAATTTATAATATTTTAAAGTAGTTTTTAAATAATATGTATTACTCCTAAGTTTCAATTTCTGTTGCACGTATAAAATTTTGAGAGTCAATCAAAATTTATAAGAAAAATTTAAAATGTTATAAATTATTCATAGTTGAATTAGCTGAAAAAATAATTTATTAGGAGTAATATTATAATATCAAGCTGGAGCAGACACATATATCGACAATTGCTTTTAAGAAAAATAATTTATGATGGGTAATATTGTAATTTCATAGTTGAAGTAGATGAAAAAATAATTAAATAATAATTAATAGAAATAACATAGTAATATTAAGTAGACACGTTAATAGTCACCATAAAATTAAGTAGACACATTATAGTCAGACACAACAAAATAATTTATTGCGGATAATAATGTAATTTCATAGTTAAAATAGATGATGAAATAATTAAATAATAATTAATAGAAACGACACAGTAAAATTAAGTAGACACGTTAATAGTCACCGTAAAATTTAGCAAACATGTTATAGTCACCTACCTACTTCAAACAATTGAAGTACGACAACCCTGAACTGATCAAATAAACGGCTTATTATATATAGGAATTAATTAAAAAAGATTGACATATAATATTGTGGCATGTGTGGATAATGCTCCATGTGTGGTGTACTATAGTACTAATAACAATTAATTTCACATTATTAGCAGTGAAAGTGCTTTAATCATGCAAATTAATTCTCTTTTAAAGAAATAGATTGACTGGTTGACTTTAAAAACAATTTTACATAAATAGATATCGAGCACATGAGTGACAGTTTTATCTAAGGACTTGTTTGGTTGGTAAGTAGAATATTAATAAAATTATCTTTTTTTAAGAGATGTGTAAAGAAAAATGAATAATTAATACAAAATAGAGAGAATATTATTGTAAACAGTGTTTTAAAAGATGGGGATGTGAGGCGAGGCGTTTTATGTAGCATGGGACGAGGCGTAAGTCGCAAGACATCAAGCGTAAGTCCCATGGATTTATGGGGCATATATCTCAGATATCTTCAATTTCATAGTTTTTATAGTAAGAGAATAAGCAAAAGTAAAACTCTTAACAATTATTCAAATAAATTTAAATAAATCGTCAGTAATACAGAAAAATATTATAATTATTATTTGAGAAAGGTAACAAGATAAAAAATGAAAACAGTCGAGACAATTTTAAAATAAAATCATCATCCATCTCCACATTTACTAATCTTTCTCAGTTCCCACCAAAAACTGATATTTGCACTGACTAATATTTATATGTTTCAAACAAGAAAAAGATAAAATGTGTAAGAGTATTGACAAAAAATAATAAAAATTAATGCTAGAGTGTGTTTTTTACATTCAAACTTATGTTTTTACGTCCGAAACTTACCAAATTTTAAGACTTATGTCGTATGAATCTGCGGCTTGAAGCATTTTTATTTCGTCCATCCCCAAAACTCGCCTCGAAAACGTTTTTAAAAATACTGATTGTAAAATATACGGGAGGTTTTAATTAGCTGTTCATCATCCAGTGTGAAAATAATCATAACAGTCAAAAGTGGCTGTAGTTAATTTGAAGTTTTCATAACTGAAGTTCACAATGCACAAAAATCCAAAATTAATTTTCTATTTTTGTTTGATTTATTAATCCAAAAGAAAGAAAAGAAAAGAAAATTAATTATCGTGCTACTCATTCAAAAGCACTTCATTCTATTTATTTTGTATCAACAATGAGTAGCACGATATTTTGCCTCGACATAATTCTCTCAAGTGCTCTAGTATACTATACTTGTTCACCTCCAACGGTTTGGTGTACCGGGAGGGAGGATTATGTTTTCACTACAAGTTTCAACCTTATTGACTACTTTGATATGCTCACAAGTTTTTACCCATCTATCAAGATTATCTTGCAACACCAAACAAAGACTGAGACATGCCTGATAAAATGTCGGATGATGAAAATCCCTGATCCATCAAAGTAAAAAAATATGCAAACAATAAAGAAGCCCTATATGGTCACAAGTTACCATTTCTGTTCAAGTGATTACTACACTTTAACTGCTCCAACAAGTGGATCAAAGAACTATGAACTATTTGATACATTGGTGCAAGAATAAGTGGATAGTAAACAGTCCTAGCCAACAATTACATCTCTGAGAATAGCATTACAGTTTTCACATCACCAAAACAGTTAGTAATAGGAGAACAGTACTAACTGAATTTCAAAAGAAAAAGTGTGTTTTATGTCCATGCATAAAATAACTAAAAAAAATGTCACAAAATAAGCAAAAGCAAAGAGAGAAGGATGGGGAAACTACATTCATTAGCTACCAGGAAGTGAAAACAAGAACATGCTGAAATTTACCATTTTCAGCAGCATAATAGACTATCGCTGTCTCAAGAAACCATATCAGCAAGAAAAAGTATAGGAAACAACCAGAAAAGTAGAAGTCAAGCCAGAAGTGTGATCTCATCTATCACGATGATCTGTGTATGAAAGAGCCTCTGGATCAATTGAACAAAAGACTTTGAAAAAGTGTAATCAAGGTTTTAATGATGCTTTCTATTTTCCGTACCTGTTCCATCTAATAGATTACCAGTAGATATCTAATGACATTTGTATTTTGATAAGGATAACAGCTAAGACAGCAAAGAGGAAGTATGATGATGCTCACATAAGCTGACAAATGAGGGAGGATCTCCCAAATGCGTCTAACACAGCATGCAGAAAATGTCTAATTATATTGCCACTTGTTTTCAAGTCAAGATTGCTCGATTTAGCCAGCTTTCTAGTGTAGAAGATCAAAGAGAAAAAAATATAAAAGTCAATTGAAAAGTTTCTGACATAAAAGGCAGAATTATCCTGATCAAAAACAGCACGTCAATTAATGTACTCTATTGCATCATGGTTCCTTAAGCCTTATATCTGGAAGGAGTCTCAGATCTCAGAGATGGTCCAGACAACAAGCAAAAAATTGCAAGAATTCCACCAATATACCATCCCTGATCTATTCCCTTTCACTGATTATTTGATAATAAGCTCTTTGGCCTATGCCCTGTCTTTTGTTACTCCTCATTGTTCAATGTAAGATGTTTTATAAGATAAAATATGTTCTTAATCATTTCTGCTGGGACATTGATGGTAAATGTTATTGGCAATGGCATGTAATAGTATTGCTATGTCATTATTGGAGGCGGAAGTGACAAAAGAGAGTAACAGAAGGTATCAACAATATGAATTATCTGTGGGACCAATTTGAGTTGCAGGGTGAAGTCAAGTGGAGAATAACTTCCAAGTTACAGCTCATTAGGCCACAAGGTGTTTTTCTATTATTACAAAACATTTCGAGCTTATAGCATAGGAGCTTCCATGTTGGAGGTCTCAAATTTGAAACCCCTCGCCAACGAAAGCAAAGGGTTTGCCTTCTGGTCAAACTCGCAAGCCTTGTGCGAGTTACCTCTCCTATGTGATTTGCGAGATATTGCATAGACTCCGATGGTTTGGACATATGCAGAAAAGAAGTGCCAATGCTCCTGGTAGGAGGTGCGAGAGGTTGGAGTTCGGAGCTACACGAAGAAGTAGAGGTAGACCGAAGAAATATTGGGAGGAGGTAATCAGACAAGATATGACGAGACTTGATCTCACCGAGGACATGACCCTAGATAGAAAGGAGTGGAGGTCGCGAATTAGAGTAGCAGACTAATAGGTTGGTAGGATTAGGTTGATGTCTGGTTTTGGGGTATAGTAGGGTAGTAGGATTAGTCATGTTTTTATATCCCGGGTTGTCAGTATTCGTCATATATATGTTGATTTCTTTACAGTTTTACACACTACCATGTACTTTTTGTTATTAGTTGGTACCTTTTCCTTTCCCTTTTTTTCATATCTAGTTATTCTGCTTACGGGTTTTTGAGACGATGGTTCTCAGGAAACAGCCTCTCTACCTCTAAGGTAGTGGTAAGGTTTGCGTACATTTTATCCTCCCCAGACTCCACTTGTGGGATTTCACTGGGTATGTTGTTGTTGTTGTTGTTGTTGCATAGGAGCATGGATTTTACCATGTGAATACCCAAAGAGTAGCGACTGCGGGTTTCCCTTGTCATATAAAAAGAAACATTTCAACACCAACAATTCAAATTGGAAAGTATTGTTACGATAAAATGTGAGATCCCATGACCTTTAACCTGATGCCTAGCCAAAAACTATTGTAATAACTAGGACAGCCACCAGATATCCTTATACATATCGTGTGCTCAACCTCAATGAAGCAACATGATTACCAAGTACAAGAACTATAGAACATGACCAATTTCTTTCAATTCTGATTCTGATCCTCTCAATATGCCACTCTTAGCTCCCAGACCGAACCATGCATCTAGCTTATATGGAAACCATGTAATATACTAAGATTAAAGTATCACATCTCAGAAATTTAGAGTAAAGAAATAGGACACAGATGCCATATGGTTCGTAGACAGGAGGAATATCTGGCATCCTAAGTGGCCAAAATTTGGTCAGTCCAGAGTGATGGAAAATCATGAAGCGAACAGCTGGAATAAAATGGCCATAACAGGACAGACAGCAAGGTCCTTATCATCCAACTGAAACTATATAAGCACAGCTACTAAACTTCTCAATGGAAAACAACAAACTTTATAATTTCATATTCAAGCACATGAACTTCCCGGGGAGGAAAGAAGAGAGAAAAGACCAACAAGGGAAAATCATGATAAAGCACTATATCAACGAAAATGAGGTTTACATAACACTTTTAATGAAAGAACTTTGAATGTCCAAAAATGCAAACCACGGTTCCATGATTACAGTGCTGTTACTACAGACCAAAATATTGTTTAATAAAAATGAAAAAGTAAAGGAACAGCAAATGATAATTCATCCCAGCGAACCTAACTATCACTTCAGTGAACTCACAGTGTTAGGCTGCAAACCGCATAAATGACAGGACACCTTCCACCAGAACTCAACTTCACAGCTCAAACTCCTCATCTCGAAGAGCCAACTCAGCAGCTTCTTCTTCCTCCTCGTCAAGAACAAAGTACTCATTCTTCTCCACTGGCCTAAACATGTAAAACATCACTATGTAGAATGCTAAACTGGCTATCTCCTCGGCAGCATTTGCCACCCATTGGTACTTATATGCTGCAATTGTCCTCAATGCGAACACAACAATCCTTGTGAAGTACAAGTATCCGATCACCACAATGTAAAACTGCCTAAACAAAGTCAATTTTGACAAATTCCTTGCAGCCTTCCCATCAGTCTTCGATGTCTCCCTCAATGACCTAATCGACCAAACAATAGGGAAGATAATAGCACAACAGCAAATAATATCAACAATCAAAAACACCTGATTCCAAGTCACCCAATCCCTAATAAATGGACCCGTTTCGCCAATCACAATTGATGCCACATTGGCCAAAACCTGAAGTGGGATCACAATCATCAACACTTTCTTCTCCCTCTCTTGCAAAAATGGCTTCAAAAACGACCACCCAGTACCAATCAAAACAATCACAGTAAAAAGCAAAACAACACGAAGTGACTGAAAAATATAGAACAACACATCCCAACCATGAGCAGTTCCAGTAACCTTAACATAATGCTTATCCTCAGCCGCGAAAATCAAATTCAACGCCTTCATTACAACTAAAGCAGCCATAAGCATATGGATCCGATGAACAGATTTCTTATTACGGAAACATACAGATAACCATATCCCCAAAAACCCAATATACACAAGTGAAAACAGAAAATACAACGTGGGAAGCTGAGTAAGACCAGCAGAGAGATAGTCCCTGACTTGATTATCGAGATTATACAGTTCCGTACGGACATCCATGGATACTTTCGATTCCGGAGCACAATTTGCAAAGAAGAGAGAGTATTCATTGGGAGAAGTAACAGGGTAAGATCGGTTAAACGAAGAATTTGGGGGTGGAGAAAGATCACGGAAAGTGAACAAATGATTGATGAATTTGGATTCTAGAACACAAAATGTAGGGTTTTGCTGGAGTTCAAGGAGAACTTGAATAAGGGCTTCTTCCGATAAGAGGAAAAACCCAAGCCGTGAAGGGTCCGGCGTGGCTAAGGTTGAGATAACAGAGACGGCGGAGACGCTGATGGCAGCGTGACCCGTATGTGTAAACCCGAACCGCTCGAAAAGGATCATAGCACGTGGATCGGAGGAGATTTTCAGCTTTTTTATCTCGCCGGTGGTGAACGAGACGAGACAAAGGAGGAGGAGGAAGGTAAAGGATAATTTCGTCATTTTTGAAAATAGAAACGCCGGCGAGTGCGGCCGGTCAATGGTGGTTCACGGGGGAGGACGACGGTAATGCCGGCGAGGATATCGGGCCGGAAAAGTGATGTGAGAGGATTTTGGGAGCAGGAGAAATTACGGTGGGAAGTGAAACGAAATGAATTAAAGAGTGAAATTTAGGGGAAAATATTAAGGAAATGACGAAATTAGCCTTTTGTGTTAGATCTGGATCTTGTTTGGAGAAAAAAAAGGTGACCACAGTAGTCTTCATTGTGAAGTTAACAAAAGGAAATTTATAAGAAGGATATTTACATTATTATTATTATTCCAACAAGGTCAAACCAAATTGTAAATATCAATTTGCTGTGATTGATATGGATTTATCATTTTTTATTATTATTATTGGTTGATCAAAATAATTTTAAAATTTGAAAAAAATATTTTTTAAAAGAATCAGAAGAAAAATAAATTTTATAAGTGATATTTATATTCATAGTCTCTTCTGCATCTCATGTCCATTACAAGTGAATTTGTCATTTAAATTTTGTATTTTTATTAAGATATTCATCGAATATGTGTGAGTAATCTATAAAAAAAATATTAACTTAATAAATTAAAAAAGATTAAGATTTAGAATCTATAAACTTAAAATTTTTAAATGTGTCTATGTGCATGTTTCCTTCTCCTTTCTTCCATAATATTGATTTAGATTTTATATAAACGTTTTTTTGAAAAGGTAAAATAGTAATCACATATTTTTTAAAAGGTATGATATATAAGCATGTCATTCAATTTGATTTCACCTGGCATTTATGTCCTTCAATTTTGGATGTGCACATATACGTACTTAAATTTGTATAATTTTAACTAAGTAGACACATATATCGTACTTGACATAGTACATATAGATGCCACATAAGATGCAAATTGGTCATGTAGGATGCCGTATAGGATGTATATGTCTACTTATTGAACTTTATATAAGTTCAAGATCTACTAGTGTACGTCCAAAGTTAAAGTGCATACATGTGTGTATAAATTAAAGTTAAATTAAAATGCACGTTTATTTACTATGCCTTTTCAAAAAGCATTTCTATTCATACCAAACACATGCTCAAACGAATATTACTACTAATAATAATAATTAATAAAATATAATACATAAACATACTTTTAACTTGGCCTCGGTGAGGCCGATATCCACAACCTCCAACTTTGAGGGTAAACAAGTAGACATATCCCTCCTATATGACAATTCACATCAGATACATTCGAATTAATTTATATATATTATTAAGACTTGCATGTCTACATATTTAATTTAATACGTACTTAAATGTTTATTTGTATACATTCAAAATTTTAAAAAAAATAAAAATATCAATTGAATTCGAATTTAATACACACATTTATATATTAGTCCTAATAAAAAGTCATGAAATAGTCATGCATAAAATGTACCTAACCACTTACATCACACGTATGAATCCGTGTATATATTGAGATTTGAGGATTAATATATTGGGAAATTTTGGTTATAGCCTAATTCCTAATAAGTTTGTACCTAATTTTACACTATGTTAAAAATAAACTCACTCTTGTTTCAATTTATGTGAAATAGTTAAAATTTTGAGAATCAATTAATTTATTTGTCAAGTTTTTTTATAAGTTTTTCTTGCATGTTTTAAGTTATTCGTTATTTATGATTTATAGTATTTTTTATATAGATTTCAAATATATAGATTTTATAAAAAATTTAAGACTTTTAATTCTAAATTCACGATCAAAGTTTAAAATTTTGAATCTTAAAAACTTCAACTATACTACCATATAAATTGAGATAGAGAGAGTATACAAATACTCTTTCTCTTGATGTGTGCGACACTTTTTGTTTATCAAATATCAATCTGACTAATTTTTAAAATTAAATAAAATTAAATCAATTTAATCTTTTAAAATTAAAATTCTTATATGCAATTGCTCTTATGATAAAAAAAATATTCTTAAAATATTGATCAAAATTCATACTATTTATTTTTATAAAAAGTAAAAAAAGATATCATACGAGTCGGATTGAAAGTTATTTTAGGTGAAAAAGAATTACATAAGCATGTACCAACTTGAGCTGGATTTCACCTTCTAGAACACTGTCCGTAACTACAAAGTAGTTTCACATCCTTCAAGTTTTTTTTTTTTCTATTCATATTAGAACTTGATTAATTTATATTTATGTATTATAGGATTCATTTTTGAAAGCGAGCAAATGAAAGCAATTCCCTTTACTAGGCACTCAATTAATGTAAAAATGTCCCAATAACTTGAATGGATCGATAGACTGGGCTCTTGTCTTCCAACTGAACTAATAGAAGTTGGCTTGAGCTTGAATGAACATATCTTACTTCTAAATTTTCGATCTAGTAAACTTAGAAACAAATTATACATTTAGACACCAAATGAATCAATGGGTCATCATAATTTTCTAATCAAACCCTTTCTGGATTGGTTTACGTTTATGAGATATGAGAGTGGCAATGCTCTCAATAAAAAAAATGCATACCTAAAATTTAAATTCGAGACTTTTTAGTAAGAATAAAGAGATTCCAATCATTCCATCAAAATTGCATCTCTACTACTCCAGCAAATTAAAGAACACTTTTGTCCTAGTCCTTACTAAACCGCTCTAATCCTAGCCTGTTCGCAGTTTAAATTAAATTAAACGCCCAGATTAAATACACTTGTTGGAAAGGTTATATCTTAAATGAAATCGAAAATTGGTTGATTTTGTAAGTATAACAAAATCATACTAGGATTGGTAAGTTTCATAAAGTGGTGGTTCGACTGAGATTATTGTATAGAGTAAAGAGCTAGTCAGTCAAAAACTCACATGTTATGCATGTTGCAGAGATGAGCTAAGGTACTGGACGTGTGGTCATACTAGCTAGGAGCGATAAGATTAGAAATGAGGATATTCAAAATAAGGTAGGAGTGATATTTGCAGTGAACAAGATGAGAGAAACGAGATTGAGATGAGGGTTCAGATATGTGAAGATGAGATGCATAGATGCACTAGTGAGGAGGTGAGAGAGGTTGATTATACAGGATAACAGAGAGATAGGGATAGATCGAAAAAGCATTAAGGAGAGGTGATAAGACAAAGTATATGATGCAACTTCAAATTACCGAAACATGGCCTTCGATAGAAATTAAAGGTGTGGAATACACGTATTAGAGTAGAAAGTTAATAGGCAGTGTACTATTATTTTGCTTAAGGTAGAAGGTTGGGGTGGTATGTATTTGCCATGGTACTAACATATTATTGTAGTTCTTGCATTTGATATCCATCATTATTTATGGTTGTCTTCAATAATCTATCCTAATATATTGTTTATTGTTACTTGGTATGTTGTTGTTATGTTATTGATTGTATTTTGATTGTTATATTTTTTTTTTGTTGCTCTCTTCTGATAGACTTTACTCTATTTTCTTATGATGTGCTTTATTTTCTTCTTTGTATTTGAAATTGTTGCATTGGAACCGGGGTCTCCCAAAAAAAAACTCTCAATCTTCACGAGACATGTTACACTTTGTAAAATTACCAAAATACCCTTAGATGAGAGAACGCTTGCATATTGCATCTTCTTAAACTTTTTCATCAAATCTGAGGCTAGAATCGCGATCAACACAAAAATTTGTGTGGGAAAGTGGTTTCAGTTGAATTTTAGGCCAACCGAATCAAAAGATAATTTTTTAAAGCAAAATTACAAAACTAGAAGGGTACACGATAGGTCCGCGTCGCAGACCTGCTCCGCCAAGTTTATTTTTGAGTTTTATTCATAAAACGCACTGGATAAGTGCGATTTACATAAAATACACATAAAATGCATTTGACAAATGCAATTTATGTGTTATTTTATAGAAAAATAATTTCTGAACTCATTTTAAGTTTTTCGTCGAAAAATGAACTGAAATGGGACGCGGACTTGCTCCATTACGGTACTGAACGATCGGTTTTAAAAATAAAGGCACTCTAGTTTTTTTCTCCATCCATCCTAGTCTAAAACTCTGTCGTTTTGAGGCCGTTTTCGACCATATATCAGTTCCTAAGCGTGAGTTTTCAATCATTTACGCTGATTCATCTTAAGAACTAGGGCTAATAAGAAAATGAAAAGTTAGGTTTTCAAGAGAATCTTGTGAGTTCTTCCAAACTATTCCAGAATCCAAATCTTTCAGGTATGTAAGGCTAACACAACGTTGGATTGAGTTTGTCCACGTTTGATTCGAGTTGAGTTGAGTTTGAGTTCTTGAATTTCTTGAATTGAATTCTTGAGTTATCTATTGTCTTATTGAGTCCCTTATACATAAAAATGTGTTGATGATGTTCATGAGTTGAGTATTTGATTTGGATGCATGTTTATGTCTTCATTCACATGAACCCTAATTGATGATTATATTTAATTTTTGTAATGACCCGTTAGGTCATTTAGATAATTAGTCCTCTTATTTTTATATAATATTCTTCTCATAAAATTTCGTGGGTACTTTGGACTATTTGATAACTAAGACTATTTAATTTGTGGGTAAGTTTAGATAATTAATCTATTCGGAGGACTAAATTGATAACTTATTAAACATCCTATACCAATTGGTACATTTATTGTTGAATAAAGATAGTTTAATATATATAGAATTTTTAACAATGATTAAATTATAAAACAAAAGGAGAAAACATACCTAATCAACATCAAGGGAC
>JBCEWC010003739.1:0-29260 GCA_038996855.1 Solanum aculeatissimum
TTTCGGATTTTGATACGGTTGCTCTAAAATTTGGGTTAGACCCATTTCCCACTCAATTTGACCCCCTAAGCAAGAATTGGAAGTTGGATTTTCTAAAAACAAAATGAATTTTTAGATATAGCTAAAACAAGTTCCGGTAACTTTCGAAGCAAATTTTTAGGAACTGTTTGGGTCGTTTCAAATTTGACCATTTATCCCCTAAGCCTAATCCATACCAATATGGGTATCAGAATGCATCTCTTGACCTGTAGTGTCTATCGTTGATAGTGATTGATCGATTTGGGGATCGTTTAGTGGGTTGAGTTGATTGAAAGCTTGTCTAAGTGTGGTTTTGGCATCGTGGTAGGTTCGACTAGCTTTTTTGGGACTGGATTTGAGTTATTGATCATGTTTATATGGTAATTGTGAGATATAAATTGAATCACGAGTAAATGGATTGATATGTTGGAATATTGATGGAAATGTGATCCCGGTTAGACCAAAATTTGAGTAATTGTTATCTTATTGATTTAATTAAGATGAAATCTTGTGAATTGAGATACGTTGGGATGTTAAATGCGACAATATGAGACTTGTGATATTAATTGGGTAATTTGATGGCTTATGAGATATTGTTTAGGATCATGTGGTTATATTGGGATGAGTAAGCGATATTATGGGTATACTTGTATATTGGGACGAGTGAGGTTCGGTATTGTTGTTACTCTTGACTATTGATAAAATTATGATGATCTGAGACACGCTAGTGGTTTTAGGCACTAGTTATGACACTTGGTATTATTCTCTATGACTATTTGAGACTATGTATCAGTATTTATGTTGTGATGTTATTATATAATCATGCATATGTGGATTATAACATTGAATTGTATTTATCCATGTTGCATTGTACCATCCCTTAACTCGGGTAGGTGACAAGGTTGAGACATTGTGACATTTCTTGATCACGGACAGTTGGCAAGGTTGTGAGACACTTGGTATACGACCTGATGAGTTTCATGCATTGTATTCACATCTCTCATTGTAACATACCATTGGTTATTATGGATATCTTATCTTATCATTATGTATGGTATTGTTGTGCACTAACCTATTTTATGCAGGTGATAGAATTCTTCATTATTACATACTTGTTCAATTTCTCTTACCCAGTCGGTTGAACCTATTGGGTATATTTTTGTGTACTTACCCCTAATTTGTTTGCTCCCTATAGATCGAGCACAGGGATTCACTCATGGTAATTGATCATTTTAGCTGAGTTATTATTCATCTATCTAGATCTTAGCGGTGAGGCTTAATCTTCAAGTCACCGTGAATCTTTGTCTTCCTTTTATTGCTTTTATTTTAGACTTGTATAAGATATTATGAGACAACTTTGTATCTTAATTTGAGACAGTTGCATTTACTCTTTAGTACTACTTTAGATGCACTTGTACTCATGACTTCAAGTTTTGGGGATTCCTTATGTTATTTTGTGTTGGTTTCCACTTTATTTCATTCTTCTTTAATCAAGATTCAATTTTTGGATGTGACAAGTTTGGTATCAGAGCTCTAGGTTTGTTGGGCTCGTGAGTCAAGAGTAGGGTGTCTAGTAGAGTCTGACAGATTAGTATGTAGATGTCCATATCTATCTTTGGGAGGCTATGAGGCACTTTAAAGGAAATACTTTCATGTCTTGCTTCTATTCGTGCATTTTTTCATATCACATGATTTGAAAGTGTCTGATCTATTCCTTCTACATAGATGCTAATGACCTGATCCCACGATCAGTGGGAGAGCCTGAGCCTACTGATATGGCCTTACACGTGTTTGAGGTAGAGCTCGTGGTAGGGTCACGAGACGAGGACATGTTAGAGGGGTATCTCCGCTTAGGGGTTGTACCAGGTCTAATTCTTCAGAGCCTTCTAATGAGCCAGAGGAGCCTACAAATCCTATTCCACTATCCTCAACCCTAGATGCTATACCCTCAATTCAGGAGTTACTTTTGATGATATTGGCTAGATTGGAGGGAGCACCTCTCGCCCTAGCTACTACTGATGTACAAGTTTCTCCAGCACCTGTTGGTCCTTCTGTAGCTCTAGCTGAGCCAGTCATGACCTATGTTGGACCTTCTTCAACCTTAGCGGATCCACCTATGATTGTTGTGATTCTGCCTCAAATATCATGACTGAGTTGGGTTCTCAATTTTAGAGTTTGGTTATTACTCCATCCATTACACCACCCTTATTTATGGTGCCACCTTCTTCTGCTAGTCTAGCTATGTCTGTTGCTGAGCAGAAGAGTTTTGACTGATTTGTACATTTGGCTCCCCCAAGATATGATGGCACCCCTAGTTATAGAGCTTATGATTTCTTGTCAGAGTGTCAGGACCAACTATGTAATTTGGCCATTTTGGAGTCTTATGGAGTTTCTTATAACTCTTACCAGTTCAATGACCTAGCCAAAGAGTTGTGGAGGTCAGTGTTGGCTTGTCGACCTATTGGATCTCCTATCATGACATAGGAGCAGTTTACAGGGATATTCTTGGAGAGGTTCATTGCATATAGCCTCTAGGATAACCGCAGGGATGAGTTTGATAGACTCTAACAGAGTTCCATGTCAGTTTTGGATTATGAGGCCAGATTCCATTCATTGTGTAAATATTCCTTGTCCAACATCTCTACTGAGTTTGAGAGTATTTGGTGTTTCACCAAGGGGTTGGCAGGGTATCTTCAAGAGGCTTTAACTTTCTTGATTCTGGTTGGGGGAATATTTCAGAGTGTAGTGGCCTATGCTCACATGATAGAGCACATATGGTATGATAGACATGGTTGCAGAAAGAGGTTTCGTCAGCACGAATAATTTAGTTGAAACCCACCATGGATTGAGAGTTTTAGAGGCATGGCCATTAGGGCCAGGCAGTTCAGGCAACTCTTCCAGCATCTGACAACGTTAAGAGGTCTAGGCCTACTCAAATAGGTCGCGATAACTCCCTTGGTCCAGTTAGACATGGTGGTTCTTTGACACAGTCATCTCAGGGGCGAGACCCCAAGGCTTGTTATGTTTGTGATAAGGTTGGGCACTTGCCAAAGTCCACATCGTGCATTCCCCACCCAAGCTTCAAAGTCTTAGTCAACCCATCCAGCCCCAACCTCCATAGCTAGAGACACCTCTAAGGGCAAGAGGGATGGTACCAGGGGAGGTCGTGGATCAGTGAGAGGTGGAGCCCGTGGAGGCCTACAGACTAGTGGTGGCTATAGAGTTAGCTATGCTATTCCGAATAGAGTCGAGGCAGAGGCCTTTGATGTAGTTATCACAGGTATGGTTCTAGTGTGCCATCATTTAGCTTTAGTTTTATTTGATCTAGGCTCTACTTATTCATATATATTGATTTATTTTGCTTTAGATACTGATATTATATGTGAGCCGCTTGCTGAGCCTATTTGTGTTTCCACCTAGTAAGTGAACCATTAGTGGTGATTTAGGTGTATCAGAGATGTGTTGTGACTTTTATGGGGAGAGATACTATTGTTGACATGATATTGTTGGATATGGTAGACTTTGATATGATATTGGGTATGGACTGATTATTGCCTCATCGTGCTATTCTTGACTATCATGTGAAGGCCATGATTTTATCTTGTTCTGAGTTACTACCTTAGTTAGTGTGGGCTAGAGCATCTAGCTCTTATCCTATGGGAGTTATTTCTTATATACACGTCTGTCGGTTGATGGATAAGGGTTGTTTGTCTTATTTTGCTTATGTTCGGATTGTTTCTCAGGAGTCCCCATCATTGGAAACCACTAGGGTTGCTAGAGAGTATATGGATGTTTTTTGACTGATTTACCAGGTGTCCCTATGGAAGTGATATAGACTTTGCTATTGATGTGGAACCCAACACTAAGCCTATTTCTATTGCCCCCTATCGGATGGATCCAACTAAATTGAAGGAGCAATTGGAGGATTTATTGAAGAAAGATTTCATTGGTCCGAGTGTGTCTCATTGGGTTCTCCTATCTTATTTATAAAGAAGGATGACACTATGCATACATGTATTGATTATCCCCAGTTGAACAAGATGACCATCAAGAATAAATATCCTTTGACTTACATTGATGATTTTTTTGACCGGTTATAGAGTGCCTTGATATTCTCCAAGATTGATTTGAGGTCCGACTATCATCAGTTGAGAGTTTGGGAGTCTGATATCCCGAAGACAGCCTTTAAGACCCGTTATGGACATTATGAGTTTGTGGTTATGCCATTCAGGTTGACTAACGCCCCAACTACCTTTATGGAGTTAATGAACCGAGTGTTCAAACCCTACTTGGATATATTTGTAATCGTTTTTATTGATGATATCTTTGTTTATTCTAAGAGTAAGGACGATCATGTTCAACACTTAAGGACTGTACTCCAAAGATTGATGGAAGAGAAGTTATATGCCAAGTTCTCAAAATGAGAGTTTTGGCTTGAGTTTCTTCTATTTCTAGGGTATATAGTGTCAAAAGAGGGTGTTATCGTTGATCTGGCCAAGGTGACAGCTGTCAGTGAGTGGGTTAGACCTACTTCCGTGACTAAGATTGGTTTGGCATGGTATTATCGATATTTTATTCAAGGATTCTCTTCTATAGCAGCCCCATTGACCAGATTGACTCAGAAAGATTTGGAATTTTAGTGGTCTGAGGATGTAAGGAGGGCTTTCAAAAGCTTAAGTTTTTATTGACTTTAGCATCTATTCTTGCATTGCCCGAGGAAGGAGTGCTGTTTGTTGTAAATTGTGATGCTTCTAGTGTGGGTTTGGGTAGTGTATTGATGCAAGGGGGAAGGTGATAGCTTATGCTTCTAGACAGCTGAAGGTTCATGAGAGGAACTACCCCACCCATGTCTAGAGTTGGCTGTGGTGGTTTTTGTGTTGAAATTATGGCATCACTATCTTTATGGGGTGCATTATGAGATCTTCACCAATCATCAGAGTCTCAAATATACCTTTTCTTAGCCTAATCTGAACATGAGAAATCGTAGGTGGTTGGAGTTGCTTAAGGTCTATGATATCTCTATTCTATACCACCTTGGGAAGGGAAATATCATGGCAGATGCTTTGAGTTGGAAGGCTACAATTATGTGGAGTTTGACATTCTTGAGGGCTGATGAGAGGCCCTAGCTTTGGAGATTCAGTCACTTGCCAAACAGATGGTTCATTTGGATATTTCCCTCCTCAGAGTATATTGGCCTTTGTTAAGGCTAAATCTTCCTTGCTTGATCAAATATGTGCATATTAGTTTAAGGATCTTATGTTGTGCATGATTTGTGAGAAAGTGTTGAGAGGTGAAGCCAAGGCGGCTATGATTGGTTCTGGTAGAGTCTTGAGGGTAAATAGTAGAGTTTGTGTCCCCAAGGATGGGGATTGAGTGAGATTGATATTAAAAGAGGCCCATTGTGCTAGATATTCCATCCATCCTGGTGTGGCAAAGGTGTACCATGATCTTAAATAACATTATTGGTGGTTCGGGATAAGAAAGGACATAACTGAGTTCGTGGCAAAGTGTTTGAATTGACAACAGGTTAAGCATGAGCACCAAAGGCCTGATGGATTGATTCAAATGATGCCTATCCCCCAAGTGGAAATGGGAGAGAGTGACAATGGATTTTGTTACAGTTTTCCCATGGCCTTGGGGCAAGTTTGACTCAGTTTGTGTGGTCATTGATTGTTTGACCAAGTTGAATCATTTCTTACCGGTAAAGTCTAGCTACAGTGCGGAGCAGCTAGCTAGGTTGTACATCTAAGATATTGTCAGATTGCATAGTGTGCCAGTGTGTATAGTGTTAGAAAGAGGATCGATGTTCACCTCTTATTTTTGGCGGGCTCTATAATGTGGTTTGGGTACTGTAGTGGATTTGACTTTAGCTTCCCCCAGACAGATAGACAATCCGAGCGCACTATTCAGGTGTTGGAGGACATGCTACAAGAATGTGTGATAATTTGGGCCTGATGGGACCAACAAATACCATTGGCAGAGTTCACTTATAACAATAGTTACCATTCTAGCATCCAGGTGGCACCATTTGAGGCCTTGTATGGCTGGAGGTCTAGATCACCCATTGGATGATTTGACTCAGGTTCAGCTAATGTGTTGAGTGTGGATCTACTTAAGATGCCATGGATCGGGTTTGTTTGATTTAGGGTAGACTATTGATAGCTCAGATCCGCCAGAAGAGCTATGCTAATTGAAAGACTAGGCCTTTTGAGTTCTCTGTTGGTGATAGTGTTTGGCTAAAAGTTTCATCCATGAAGGGTGTGATGTGATTCGGGAAGAGGGACAAGCTCAGTCCCTAATTCATTGACCCATTTGAGATTTTTAGGAGAGTTAGTGAGGTGGCCTTACCACCAAAATTATCATCAGTGCATCCTGCTTTTCATGTTTCTATGCTCCATTGGTACATTTTCGATGAGTCCCATATGATCTCTTATGATTCTGTTGAGTTGGGTTAAGATTTATCTTATGAGGAGGAGCCAATAGATATATTGGACAGACAGGTTCGGATATTGAGATCCAAAGATATTTCTTCTATAAAGGTTCAGTGGCACCACTGCCCTGTTGATGAGGCTACTTGGGAGTTGGAGTCTGACATGCGGTCCAGATATCCCAACCTTTTTGAGGCTTCAGGTACTTCTCTTTTCCTTATGTTCAAGGACACACATTATTTTTAGTGGTGAATGATGTAATGACCTGGTTGGTCATTTTTGGTCTTATCTATGAAAATTACCATTTTATCCTTTTGTAAGTTGCTTTGGGCCTATTTTGAACTATTTGTATTGTTGGAATTGAAATTCTGAGTTTTAAAAGTGGAAAATATGAGTTTTGACATTTTTGGAAGTTTAAGTTGTTGAAAAAGTAAGGTTTTGCACCATTCTGAGTTTTGTGTATTGGATTGGAGATCCGTCAATTCCCTTAGCTCTGAAACGTTGAAACTGGTCTATGACAAGTTATAGAATTAAATTCGGAGTTAAAATGAGGTTTTTAGGCTCAAAGTTGTGTTTTGAGTTTTTTTCAAAGCCAAAGTTTGACTTTGGTCAACATTTGGAGTTCAGAAGCTCGGATCAAAATTTTGACTGTTCCAGTAGTTCCAGATGGTGAACCTAATGCTAGAAAGTCTTTTCATATTTTTTTGAATTGTCGAGGGTAGTTTTGGTATTTTAAATTTTAAATTAGTGTATACAAGTTTTATTGATAAATATGGCGAGGTGGCCTTGAAATCGATTTCTGATGATTCAGTTGAGTTCGGATTGCTATTTTTGGTATGGATAAATATTTAGTTGGTGTAATTCTAATTTTGGATGATTTCTGAGGATCCATTCTGAGTAGGAAATTGGACTTGGGCATTGCTGGTGCTGAGTTTCTAGTGCAGGTATCCCTACACTCCGCGTTCACACCTTTTTACACGCATTCATGGAGGGGTAGCCCTTCTTGACCTCCACATTCACGGAGGCCATGCTCGCATTCACAGAGGGTGTTGACCTGTAGCCTTGCATTCACGGAGATAGGCCCGCATTTGTAGAAGGTTAATTGACCTTGACCTCCGCATTCGTGGAGGCCTGTCCGCCCGCATTCGCAGAGGAGGATATTTACCTGAATAGTTTTAAATCCGTAAGTCCCCATTTTTATTCCATTTTCAAACTTTTAAAGCTTTTGGGGTGATTTTGAAAGAATATTTTCGAAGGATTTTATTGGGTAAATGTTTCTAACCCCTTTTTAATTATTTTTCATAGGTTTTATCTTGATTTTGTCTTAAAATTCATGACTTTGAATGTCCAAAATTGGGGATTTTTAGACTATGATTTCTTAACTTTAAATAGTGATTTCTCATACAATTTGAACTCAAGTTTTGTGGGGGTTTCACCCACAGACACCATTTTTGATGTAGAACCTAATTTTAGAGTCAATTTCCAAATTCATAAACTTTAAATGTTTGCCCTAAATTTGATAATTTTGCCCCTAAGCCTAATCCGTGCCAATATGAGTATTAAAATGCTCCTCTTGACGTGTAGTATCTATTTTTGATAGTGATTGATCAATTCAGGGAACATTTTATGGATTGAGTTCATTAAAAGCTTGTCCGAGTGCAGGTTTGGCATTGAGGTATGTTCAACTAATCTTTGTGGGACTAAATTTGAGTTATTGATCATGCTTATATGGTAACTGTGATATATAGACTGAATCATGAGAAAACGGACTGATATGTTAGAATATTAATGGAAATGTGATCCCAATTATACTAAAATTTGAGTAATTGTGATCCTATTGATTTAATTGAGATGAGATCTTGTGAATTGAGATAAGTTGAGATGTTAAATGCGACAATATAAAACTTGTGATACTAATTGGGAAATTTGTGGTAATTTGATGGTTTATAAGATATTTATGAGGATCATGTGGTTATATTGGGATGAGTAAGGTCCGCTATTATGGGTATACTTGTATAATTGGGACAAATGAGGTCCAATATTGTTGATACTCTTGACTATTGATAAAAATGTGATGATCTGAGACATGTTGGTGGTTTGAGGCACTAGTTATGACACATGGTATTATTCTTTATGACTATTTGAGACTCATATACCGGTGTTTTTGTTATGATGTTATTATATAGTCATGCATATGTGGATTATATCATTGACTTGTATTTACCCATATTGCATTGTACCATCCCTTGACCTGGGTAGGTGGCATGGTTGAGATATTGTGATACCCCTTAAGCATGGGAAAGTGGCAAGGTCAAAATTTTGTGAAACTCCTTAACCCATATAGGTGGAAAGGTTGAGATATTGTGATACTCTTGTCCACAGGCAGGTGGCAAGGTTAAGACATTGTGACATTTCTTGACCACGGGCAAGTGGAAAGTTGTGAGACACTTGGTATATAGCTTGATGAGTTTTATGCATTGTATTCACATCTCTCATTGTATCATACCATTGGTTATTATGGATATCTTATCTTACCATTATGTATAGTACTGTTGTGCAGTGACCTTTTTGATGCAGGTGATAAGATTCTTCGTTATTACATACTTGTTCGATTTCTCTTTCCCAGTTAGTTAAACCTACAAGGTATATTTCAGTGTAGTCACCTCTACTTTATTTTATCCTTGTAGATCGAACACAGGGACCCACACAGGGTAGTTGGTCATACTAACTGAGTTATTATTCATCCATCTAAATCTTAGCGGTGAGGCTTAGACTTCCAGTCATTGTGGATCTTTGAGTCTTCCTTTTATTGCCTCTATTTCAGACTTTGTATAAGATATTATGATACAACTTTATATCTTAATTTAAGATAGTTGTATTTACTCTTCAGTACTTATTTAAATGCTCTTGTACTCATGACTCCAGGTTTTAGGGATTCCTTATGTTATGTTGTGTTGGTTTTTGCTTTACTTCATTCTTCTTTAATCATAATTCAATTTTGGGTAGTGACAAAATTTCAAGTTGTAAGTGAGCCTATTCTTGAGTGGAAGGGTAGTAATTCAGTGTGTAAGGGTCGATTTATTTCCTATCTTAAAGCCCGTAAGATGATTTCTAAGACATGTGTCTATCACTTAGTGAGGGTTAAGGATGTCACTTTTGAGGTTCCATATCTTGATTCAGTTCTCATTATCAATTAGTTCCTTGATGTGTTTCCCAAAGATTTTCCCTGTGTTCCTCCCAAAAGAAAAGTAGATTTCGGCATAGATTTTCTTCTTGGTACCCAACCTATCTCTATTCCTCTATACCAAATGGCTCCGACGGAGTTGAAGAAATAATTGAAGAACTTGTTGGAGAAGGGTTTCATTAGACCAAGTAGGTCTCTATGGGGTGTTTTCGTATTGTTTATAAAGAAAAAATGGGTCGCTTTAGATGTGCATATAACTGGCGATTGAACAAGGTAACTATAAAGAACAGGTCTCCACTTCTAAGAATAGAGGACTTGTTTGAGCAATTTCAATTGAATAGACACTTCTCCAAGATTGATCTTCGGTTCGACTATCATCAACTAAGATTAAGGAAGTGTGATATTCCCAAGATGACTTTCCGAATAAGGTATGGTCATTTTGAATTTGTGGTGATATTGTTTGGTTTTACTAATGTTCTGGCGGTTTTTATGGACCTAATGAATAGGGTGTTCAAGCTCTACCTTGATGCTTTTGTGGTAGTCTTCATAGATGAGATATTGGTGTATTCTCGGAATAAGGAAGAGAACATGAACCATCTAAGTATTGTGCTTCAAACCTTGAGGCAAAGGCTATTGTTTTCCAAGTTTAGTAACTATGAGTTTTGGTTGGAAGAAGTGGCATTTCTCAGGTATGTGGTGTCCAATAACAAACCATCTTAAGATGAGAAGTCCTACATCGGCAAAACATAGGAGAGATGCTAAGTATATAAGTAAACATGCCTTACCTATTAGTGTATATTTTAAAGTCGAGTGGACTTAGGCCCAAAACGGACAATATCACTAGATGGTTGTGTTATTACAGATGGTATCAAAGCCACTCCTATGTCAGCCTTATCAATGTAGGTCAGATTTCAAATGAGTTTAGGCAAATTATGGCGAGACAGAGCAAAACTCAGTGTTGAGTCAAGAAGTATCTCATACATAGGGCAAACCTCAATGAGAAGGTTAAGTCCGTAGAGGGGGTATAAGTAACAACCTATCTTTAGATACAAGTCCCATATCAATAAAACACAAGAGAGAAACTGAGTATATAAGTAAATAGGCCCTACCAACTAGTGATGCATTTTAAAACCGTGAGGGCCTAGGCCCAAAATAGATAATATCACTAGCCGACTGGGCCATTACAGATGGTATTAGAGCACGAGATTTCAAAATATTCCTCAAAAGTCCTACATACCATGTCGAATGGAGTCTTGTTCATGGTTGTGAAGAGTGCCACAATCATGAATGTGACAAGTAAATCACTCTTTTTTTGGTGTAGAGGAAACATCAAAATTCCATATAGTAGCTAGTATGATCTTATATGTCGATTATGGTCTCTTCCTACATATATATGCTATTATGATATTTGACTATCTTCCAAGCATGTTTTGACTTAAATATGGATCATTCATGTCATATTGAGCTTATATCCATTGTATATAATTAGACATATTTTCTATTTATAGATTATGTTCCCCTGTTGAATTACCCCCCACATACTTAGTATATTCCAAGTACTAATGCTTACTTATTGCCTATATGATCTAACCATGTAGGCATCAGAACTCCTATTCATCCACCTCCTCGTGACTAGTACATTTTCTCAGAGATTTGCTATTGGTGAGTCCTCCAATCTGGGGATAACAACCACTTTCTATCTTGCTTATTTTGGTAGACTTATTTACTTTTATTATCTACTTTTGAGGATGACCTCAGGATATGTCTTGGACCCCGTTCTACTCATATTTAGAGGTATTGTTGAATAATGTGATGAGCTTGACTCTTATGATGCTTATGTAATTATGAAGATTTCCCCTTCGTCCCTATTTCTTGTATGTTGTTGTTTGGTGTTGATGGCATGTGATGACTTTCCTATGTCCCTACTCTCATAGAGAGTGTCCCATGATCCTCTTTTGTTAATCTATGTGTTGTTGAGATTGTATGGTAGAATTCCTTACCTTCCATTCCCATAGGTTGCGTCCTAAGTCCCGCATCCCTTTAGTTTGAAGGAATGATGCTTGAACTATGCTTTTGTAACCCAGAATGTGCTTATGTATGCTATGAGGCTTGTTTGGGGACTCTTGGGTTCCATTCGCAATGTCGCACCTAAGACCTATACTTGGGTCGTGACAATATTTCTCCCGATAGATGTGCTAGTGATTCATTAGTTTAACATGGTGGTAGAGGCACGATTCACGCGAGTGGTGGTCATGGTGCCATTGTTATACTTTTCTAGAGAGGCCTGAGTTGAGGCTTCGAATGCAGTTATCAAAGGTATTATCCCTATTTGTCATTGGCCCTCATCAATGTTATTTGATCCTGGTTCTACCTATTCACGTGTGTCTACATACTTCTCCTCTGGATTTGATTTATTATATCATAGTATGCTGATGCTTATGCATATTTCTACCCTAGTAGGAGATCTCTTAGTAGTGGATTGGGTGTACTGATCTTGTGTCATATCTTTTGCTAGTTATGATACTAGGGTGGACATGATTAGGATGGACATGACTATTCTGATATGGTAGAATTTGATGTCATTTTGGTTATAGATTGGCTTTCTTCATATTATGCTATTCTTGATAGCTATGACAAGACAATTACTTTAGCTATGTTTAGTAGGCCGAGGATTTAATGGAAGAGTTGATGTGGTTCCTATCTTAGAAAATTTATCTCCTATATCAGGGCTAAAAAGCTAATTGATAGAGATTGCTTATCTTACTTGGCTTTTATTTGAGATACTAGTGCTGATTTACCTCTGATAGAGTCTATTCTTGTGGTTCAAGAGTTCATAGATGTATTTTCTACTAATCTCCTGGGGTTCTGCCTAACAAATACATTGACTTTTCTATTTATGTTGATACAGGAACTAAGCCCATTTCTTTCCCTCCATATCGTATGGCACTGACTGAGTTGAAAAAGCTAAAGCACCAACTTTAGGATTTGTTAATTTAGTGGTTTATTTGGCCTAGTGTATCCTCTTAGGTTGCCTTAGTTCTATTTGTGAAGAAGGATGGATCTATGAGGATGTGCATCGACTATAAATAGTTGAACAAGGTGAGTGTTAACAAAAATACCTTCTTCCAAGAATTGATGATTTATTTGACCAACTCTAGGGAGCGACAAAATATTTCAAGATTGATTTGAGGTTTGGGTATCACCTGTTGGGGATTAGGACACCTGATATCCATAAGGCTACTTTTTGGATGAAGGATGAGGTATGGTCACTATGAGTTTCTTGTGATATCATTTGGGCTGATATATGCACCTGCAACATTCATGGAGCTAATGAATAGGCTATTTCGATCGTATTTGGACTCATTCTTTCTTGTTTTTATGGATGATATCTTAGTTTATTCTAGGACTAAGGCCGACCATGATAGGAATTTGAGGATCATACTCCAGAGGCTTAGGGAGGAGAGGCTTTATGCTAAGTTCTCTAAATCCAAATTTTAGCTCAGTTTGATAGAGCTTTTAGGACATGTGGTGTCCAAGGAGGGAACCAGGGTTGATCCAGCAAACATCAAGGTTGTTGGAGAGTGGACTAGACCTACCTGAGCTATTGAGATCCACACCTTTATAGATTTAGCTGGATACTTCCATTTTTTCTTTAGGGTTTCTCTACCATAATGGCCTCATTGACTGGACTCCCCTAAAAGAATGTATCATTCTATTGGTTGGATGAGTGTGAGGAGAGCTTCTAAAATCTTAAGGTATTATTGATTACCGCACCTGTCTTGACCTTGCCTGAGGAGGATGTTGCTTTCACTATGTATTGTGATGCATCAGGAGTTTAGTTAGGAAGTGTTTTGATCCAGAAAGGGAAGGTGATTTCCTATGCCTCGAGGTAATTAAAGACTCATGAGAAGAACTAGCCTATCCATGACATAGAGTTAACAACAATTGCCTTTGTTTTGAAGCTGTGGCAACATTATTTGTATGGGTTCCATTGTAAGATATTTGCCAATCACCCAGTTTATAATACATCTTCAGTTAGAAATAGTTGAACTTGAGACAGATGAGGTGGATTAATCTCCTAAAGGATTATGGTTTGACCATTCTATACCATTGGGGAAAAGCTAACATGGTGGCCAATGCATTGAGTAGAAAGACTTCTAGTATCGGAGGTCTTGTGGCTATTTGAATAAAGGAGTGGCCCTTGTCTAGAGATGTTCATAGATTGGCCAATAAGTTTATGAGACTAGCTTTTTGACGAGGGCGATGTGGTTGCTTTCTTAGAGGACCTCTCTTCTTTGGTGGATCAAATGTGTTAGCGATAATTTGAGGATGAGAATTCAAGACAAGATGACTAGGGGTGAGACTATGGAAGTCGTTCTTGATACCGATGGTGTTTTGAGGATCGCGGGACATATATATATGCTCAAGGTAGATAACTTGATTAGATTGATATTTGAGTAGGACCATTGTGCCAGATTCCATACACCCAGGACAGTGAAAATGGAATATGACTTGAGTTAGCGAAGTTTGTGTCCAAGTGTTTGACATGCTAGCAGGTTAAGCATAAGTACTAGATATCTGGGGTGAGTTTCAATGCCCATTCCTATATGGAAGTGGCAATAAATCACTATGGACTTCGTAGTGGGTTTAATCACTACCATGGGTAGTTACAACTTCATTTGTGTGATTGTGGATTTTTTGACTAATTCTACTCATTTAAGTTTGGTCAAAGTTAAGTACATAATGGAGAAAATGGTGTATCTCTATATTAATCAAATTGTTAGACTTCATGGGGTGCCTATTTCTATTGTTTCTAACTAAAATTCGTTGTTTACTTCTCACTTTTGGAAGGCCCTACAACATGGGTTGGGTATTCAGTTGTATTTGTGTACAACATTCCATCCTCAAATAGATGGGCAATTTTAAAGGACTATTCAGGTACTAGAGAATATGCCTTAGGCATGTGTTATTGATTTTGGTGCTAGATGGGACCATCATTTGCCTTTGGTGGAGATTTCTAATAACAATAGTTATCATCGTAGCATTCATATGACTCCCTTTGAGGCCTTGTATGGCTGAAGATGTAGATCACTTATAAGCTGGTTTAATTTTGTTATGGGGGATATCCTCGATGCCGACTTGCTTAGATACTCCATGAAGTTGGTTTGATTGATTTTGAGTTAGTTATTGACTACCTAAAGTCACAAGAAGAGTTATGTTGATAGGTAGTCTCAACACATTGAGTTCATGGTGGTGTAACAACCTAGAATTTTTGAAAATGTTATCGATGTGTAGTTCACTGATTTCAAGCTTGTTTGGAGTGGTTCATGGTTGTCATGTGTCTCCTTCATCAAGCCATGGTCAAACGAATCCCATTGGTTGAGTTTTTCATGAGAACCGTTGGAAGTGTCAACTTTAAATGGTCATATCTCTTAGCATAAGTAGAACTTGGTGGTCCATAACCTATCAAATCGAATCTCTTTGAGTTAGATTTTCAATGCAATTGGTTTCACTTGATTTAGAGTTTGGATGAAAATGTTATGCCCATTTTTATAAAGTCTATCTATGCAAGGATTTTGTTGAGATTTTGACTAAGGCAAGTTACCAGGAGAACTCATACGGACCGTGTGACCTCTCACGGTCCATGGTGATGCACTTGGGTGATGATTTCTACCAAAAACTTGGTTTTAAGTTTTGAAAAGACTTGAGATGGCCCTTGGCCTTATATGTGTGGAGTATTTGGCCTTAAATTGGAGTTTTAGACCAAGGCGTCCATCACATGAACCCCATATGGCTCGTGTGACACTTCTCTATGTGGTGGATCGTGAGAGGAGACTTGGCCTTTAAAACCATATTTTGTCGAAGGCACTTCACACACTAACCCTTCACGGGCCGTGTGACATCAAATGGTTCTTGAAGTGGTCCGTTTGGAGTGCAAATTTTCTAAGTATGGAATCACCGCTCTGGAACTTTGTCAGTGAAAGTTTTTCTAAGTATAGAATCAGGGAAGGCCTCATGACCCATGTGAAGCCTCCCTTGAGCCCCTGGAAATCTTTTTTTTACACTCATTTATCAATGATTTATTTGTAATTTTGGTGACATCCTAAGGTTGTTTTAGACTTCCTAAGCCCTCCTAAACATCTGAATTAACCTGTATACGTCTCTTATCTCATTCAAATTTATTCAACACTTAGAATATTCAAACTCTCTCTTCTAAAAGCTCTCTTCCAAGTGTGGGTTGAGGATTCAAGTTAGATTTCAAAGAGGACTTCTTCTTCAAATATTTCTCTTCCTAAAGCTTCTAGTTAATCAAGATTTGTGGGATTGATTCATGGTCCTCTTTCAACCATGAAGACCCCAAAACTCTTTTACACTTGATTTTATGAAATTTAAGCTTACTTTAAATATGAGTCTTTAAATTTATTGTTGATTTGATTAAATTGAAGTGTGGGTTGTACTTATTTAATGATTTTAAAGTGATTTAAGTTCAATTATCATGAATTGCATTGAGATTATAAAGATTCAATTATGCATGTCCCTTTAAGTCTTCAATTCAAGCATGGGTAGTATGAATTTATGTTTTAAATTATGGATTTAATTATGATTTAAGAATGAATCTATTTTGTTATGTTTACTTAAATGTTAACCTCTATTTCCCATGTTATTCTAACATCATTCATTACATTTGCATTCATGAACATGGATTTTTATGAAATTATGATGTGGGCTAAGTTCCAATGATGTTTATGATTATGGTTTCAAGCAAAGAATGGGTATGACAAGGTTGTGATCACATAAATGTCTATGATTATGGCTCTTTGAGCAATTATGGGTGTTTACACCATTATGTTATGATTAAGTAGCTACTCTTATGCATACATTCATGAAAGTATGATATGAACTATTGTTTGGCTTTTTAGCCCAAGAAGGTACGGTTATGAAGTATGCTGAAAGTATGATTATGAAGTATATTGGCTTTTAAGCCTAAGTATGCATTGTTACAATTTGAAAGACTTGTCCCTTTTTTGAAAGCACGTATATGTATATGTATACCCGTGGGATGCCGACTTAGCACCGAATGAGATTGGAGGTGGGGGCTCGACCTAAGGGATCCTTAAGTAAAGTCTCCTTTCTCATAACTATGTGCCAACATACGTATAAGGTAACCTTTATTGAAATGACCAGGTCGTAAGGTATGGTTAAAAATATGTTATGATATGATATGAAAATCCTTCTGAAATGACCGAATCATAAGAAAGGTGGCCATCACACCAAAATGACTTGGTCGTAGGTTGTGGTGTAGATTACCTTTGGCAAATAGTCTACTCTCATTCCATGGGAGGTTTTCATCGGAAAAATTCATGTAATAGCTTGAATGGGTTTGAGATGTCGGTTAAGGTCACATCCCCCTCTATATGTAAGCATTATGGCATTTCATGCATCATGAATTTCATGACATATTGATATAATACTCTTCCTTGCTTATATACTTCTTTCTATATATGTTCCCTTGCCATCTAACTTTGAATGCAGGTTTAATAAGTTTATATTCATTGCATTCCCGTATATTTAGTACATTCAAACGTACTAACACATACTTTTTGCGTACATGATCTAACCATGTAGGGACTAGTGACTATCTTCATCCACCTTTTGATGGTTAACTCAGATGTGAAAGTTGTTATGGTAAGTCCTTTCATCCAAGAACAAGCCATCATCCGTCTACCTACTATGTTTCTTTTGTTTATATTTTTTATCTACTTTGAGGGTGAGCTTGGGACATGTCTTGGCCCTCGTCCTATTCCATATGTTAGAGGCATTGTCAAACATCTTGTAAACTCTATATTCTATCTTGCTATACTTGTTGTATGTTGCTTATGGGGGCTATGCCTATGACTATATTATGCTTCACTTATGTTGTAAAGATATGCTTATGTGATATGAGGTGATATGGGAAGTCCCAAAACCCTTTTTATCCCCATAACATGAGTCATACTTACCCTTCCTTTAGTTCTTATATGCTATGTGAATCCATGAAAATCCCAATCCTTATAACATCCCCATAGCTTGAGTCCAAAGCCCTATTTCCCTTATAACTATGTGTTTGTTGTTTAATTATGATCTTTTGAACCAATGAGGTGTATATGAATGCTATATGGCTTGCTTAGGAACTCTCTTGGGTTCTCATTCGCCGTGTCACTTCTAGGCCCTACCTAGGTCATGACAGTGGGTGATAGGTACAATTAAGGATTTTGTCCATGAAGGTGTCATAAGGTTCGAGCAAAAGGTCAAGCTCAACCCTAGGTATATTGGCCTTTTTGAGATCCTAGAGCGAGTGGGATAGGTATCTGACAAACTTGCTTTTCCACCTACTCTATCTTCTATACGTCTAGTGTTTTATGTCTTAAAGCTACGATGTTACATCCTGGACGAGTCTCATATGATTTCCCTTGATTCGATAGAGTTGGTCCTAAACTTGGCCTATGAGGAGGAGCCTATGTCCATTTTAGACGGTCATTCCAGGAAGTTGAGGGCCAAAGGAGATAGCTTCGGTGAAGGTTCAGTGGCAGTAGCATCCCATGAGAAAGGCTATTTGGGAGGCTGAGTCTAATATGCAAACCCGCTTTCCTCATCTTTTTGAGTCTTTAGGTATGTCCTTTGCTTAATGCTCGAGGGAAAACATGATTTTTGGTGGATAATGTGATGACCCTGAAGGTCATTTTTAGTATTTTTGATAAACTAACATTTTACCCTTCCTGATAGTTGTTTTGAGTCATAATTAATTAGTTTTGAAAATCTTGTAAAAGTTGTATTTTTGCCGAAGAATTGAGTTTTGAAGGTTTAAGTTGTCTAATTTTAAATTTTGGAGTCATATGGAGATTCGAGCCTCGAAATAGAATTTCATAGATTTCAACAGTTTTGAAATATGAAAAATTGGTCTAGAAGAGTTATCAGAACCAGATCTGGAGTTGTTATTTGAATTTTAGGGCCCAAGATGGAAATTGAGTTAAAGTTGTCTTAGGTTTGACTTTGGACAACATGTTGATTTTGGGTGCTCATATTGAATTTTTGATGGTTCTATTGGTCCTGGGAGGTGATTTTAGCACTAGAATGAGTTTTGTCATAATATTTTGATATTTCGGTAGCATTTGGGTATTTCTTGTGCCTAAGTTAGTTTAGTTGCAACTTATCAGATTTTTGGTCAAGAAGACCTCAAATTTAATTCTGACAATTCCATTGAGTCCAGAACGCTGAATTTAGTCAGATATCATATATGATTTTTGTGCACAGGGTTTAAAATGAATTTTGAGAATTCATTCTGTGAGTTTTGTGCCTTGTCATTTTTTCATATCTGATAGGTCCTCCAACCTTTCATGTTGGCGGACCCTACCACCGCATTTGTGAAGCTTTATTTTCTAGTACTTTGAATTTGTGAAATCTGGGTAGTGATAGTAGAGGGTCAAATGATTTGATCTCCACATTTGCGGGGGCCTGGTTCGCGTTCATGAGGATCAGTTGACCTTGACGTCTGCGTTCGCAGGCCCTAGTACATGATCATGGAGGTTAATTTTTACCCCTGAATAGTAACTTCCTAAAATGATGGGGTTTTTCCATTTTCCATCCTTTTAAACATTTTCAAGCTCAACTAGGCAATTTTTCAAGGGATTTTTTTGAGAATTATTGGGTAAGATATTTTTAAATTATGTCTTCATTACTTTTTGATTTTTTCTTGATTTTAACATCACATTTAGTGTTTTCATCTAGAGAAATTTGGAGCTTTTCATGAAATCGAATTTTTAACAAAAATGGTGATTATGAACTCATTTAAACTCCATTTTCAAAATAAGTTTTACCAATAGATTCCTAATTCCGTGAAGAACATTGTTATCTATTTTTTTAGATTTTAGCTTTAATTTTTGGTACCAAAATTTTAGACTGTTTTCTCCTTCTTCCTTAAATTGTATGATTTTGGTGTCATTATTTTGAAGTGATTGTAAATCTATTTTTTACTAGAATGTGGTATTTTAGATTCACATTGGAAAGGAAAAGCACTCTTATTGGATTGATTTATTGACTTTGTCAAGACAAGTGAATTCCTAAACCTTGTTGAATTTAATTGAACATTGTATCTTCCTTCTTTGTGTGTTGGAGGAAGAATGAGAAATTCAAAAGTTTACAGAACTAGTCATGAAATAACCTTATGAACATGTCAGAGTAATAAAAATGGCTATATGATGATATATGTAACTTGGCTCTTTAATTAGTATATACATGTTTGTGATATTAATCCTTGAATTGATAACATTTATTTACTCTGTGTCTCTCGTTGTTGAAAATTTTGTATTGCTTATATTGACTCAAATGTCGAGTATTGTTTCATGTTATTGTGGAAACAACTATTGAAGTACTTTAAATGTGATATTGGGCAAGTGCTGTATAATCTTGACATTGTGTCGAAATTGTTGAAAGACTACTAGTGAAACATTAATTAATTGATGAGTAAGTTTTGAACTATGATGATAAAATGATTATTGAGAACATGAGAAATAATATGATGCAACTATCGTATGATGTACTTGATAATGATTCTAGTGCTGAAAGAACAATGAGATTGATTGCTTGATTATTGAAAATATAATTTTTTTGGGCTCCTTGCAACTCTCATGCTTATTTAAAAGTAATTATTATGTTGAGAAGAAATATTAATTGAATGCCACTATTGATGGAAATAGTTTTGGCTAGAAATGATAAAATGCTTAAGGGAAATAGTTCCAACAAAGATTAATAAAACATCAAAGAAAAATGGCTACGACTAGAGATAAAAGATAAATGCCAAAGAAAAATAGTCCGACGGATACATGATCAATGTGAGACCCCCATAAGTTCTAGTTTGATTAAATCAGTGGATGTGTATCATAGGACAGACAAACATAATGATTATTAGGCATTACATTGTATTATTTGCAATTCATGATATTCCATTTAATTTTATTCATTACTTTAAACGTAAATAGTTGGTTTAATTATGATATGAAGGTAAACCCCATACTTGTAAATTGTTGAAAACTTGAAATCTATAAGTTGATATGTTGTATACTGGTATTGTGAATTTATATATATATATATATGTTCTTTAAACATGGTAAAATTAGAATTAACTTATATAAATTGGTAGGATCCATTTTATAGTAAGAAGATCTTTATGCAGATGATACTGTGATTTACCCAGATCTACATTGTAGGAGGTATCCCTAAGCACCTATCAGATTGCCATCAAGGACTTAGTGGACTTACAGATGGTTATTTATAACCTTTGGATCATCTAATTATGGACCTTCTTAATATGAAAAGGATCTAGCCTTTATGTATAAAATTAATTCTAAGTCAATTAATTTAACTATCAGATCTAGCTCTTTCGTATAATATTGAGTTAAGAACTTGACTAATTTTCTTAATGGAACCTAATGGTCTTTTGATCCAAGGACATGAAGCATTAAAGTCATTATTATTGTTTGTCTAACTAATTATTTTTTGCAGATCTCATCATGTCTTTCTTTAGTTCCTTTTCCTTTACCTCTTCCTCTAAAACTCCCTCAACCTCTGCCTCATCTTCCTCTATTTCACCCTATTCCAAGAACAAGGAAGAGATTAGCTTCTCTATTTTGTAGCAATCCATTGATGACTAGAAGATTCGAAAGCATCCCCAGTCTACCATCTATAAATCAATTAGATGACCATTAACAAGTGATTACCATATTTCCACCATTGAACAAACCATTCCTCTTGAGTTAGATCATGAGGGTATCAAACTTTTAAATCCCAAGTCTATAGAAAAATATAGACGAAAATATAATTATCTCTATTTTAGGCTAGCCTAGATTGCCGCTCAGACCCTTTCTAGGGAAGGTATAGATACCCCTTTTCTTCTCTGTCTTAGAGACTCAAGGTTTTTAGATTTCAACGACTCTCTCTCTGGAATGGTGGAGACCATTCTTCGTAGTGGTCTAATCTATTTTGAAAGTTTCCTAAATTTTATAGTATCCCTCAAGGATATGAACATCTTAGATTCTTTAACTCTGAACATTAAGTTTTTTAATTACAACACCAAAATAAGATCTTTCCCAATAGAAATCATTTATAGGGTTCAATATAAAGCTATGACTTCAGCTTTCAGTACCGGTGCTATGATAAGCAGTTAAAAAGGTGAGGCTATACTCTTCATAACAAATCTACATCAATCTCATCTATTTGTATCCAAGCCTATCTCTTGGAATCAAGTTTCCTTGCTCCAGATTGGCTGTTGCAGGATGCAACCCAGACTGATAAACTAGCTAATACTACTGTTTATTAGATCCAATAGTTTTAAAGTAGGACTGTCTCAATTTCATTCTAGAGGTTTCTTAGCCAAAATGTCTCTACATCTTCGTCTATCCCTTCTAAATCAACAAGATACTCTTTTTCTTTATTCCCTACAAGGATTGAAACTTTTAAATTTTGATTGCAAGATCCCTCAGACCAACTACTCTGTGGAAACTCTTGTGATCGATGAAAGTGATGACCTACAAAAATCCCCTACCTATTCATCTTTAGGTGCAGAGCTGCAGGTTTTGACACAAGATTTTCAAATTTAAAAGGAAAGACTCAGGCAAGAGTTCTACTTATCTAAAAATATTTTAAAAAGAACTTGGTTTTAAAAAAATTTCCAAAATAAGGAAAGGAAAAAATCTTCAAGAAATTTGTTATAATTTTTTGAACTCCGTCCAAAAATAAATTAATTTTTTTGAGTGGTTCCGTCCAAAAATAAATTAATTTCTTTGAGTGGTTTGAAGCTTATGCAGATTATCATCATTTAGACTACCCATTTTCAAAATCAATAAATGTTTCAAAAGTATGAAAAACCCTCAATGGAGGAGAAATAACTTCTGAGCTTCCTCTAACACAAGGATTTACAATGTCTTTTGCTGATAACTTTGTAGTTGCGGTACCTTTTATAAAAAGGGCAGAAACTGATGCTATTAGCAGAAATGATATAAAAAATATTCTTGAACAAAATAATTATTCTAATAATTATTTGCATGTTCTTGATGAATTTCTAGTGTCAAGACCATCCTTGTCTGCACCACCCACTTCTTTCAAACCTTCCGAGGCTTCTACCTCCTCAATCCCTTTATTCAAACCCTACGAGAACCCTGTACCAATTATTAAGGAACTCCAACTTCAATAAGCAGCTAATGATTTTCTTCCTCTTTTTGATATTCAATGTCGAATTTAAGAAATTAAAAAGTCCCTAGCCCCAGACACCCCCTTCAAAGAAACATCCTTTAGATCGGTTAAGGTTCTGCAGGAAGTCATTTCAGAATAGGACTAAAAAAAAAGCTCCTCTTGAGGTAGCTCCTATTAGATCTGAGTATTCCAGTTGGAGAAGACCACAAAAATTGTACTATCCTAGGGATACTCATCCCGATGTCGCCTTAGAAGAAAAACTTGAAGTTATGCAAAATAACTACAATGCCAATAATATCTATGAATGGAATATAAATGGTTGCTCCGAATACAATATTCTGTCAAAACCTTAGCAGATGACTATGGTAGCCACTACTTATAGGATCACCCATAACTATACTGACTAGCTTACTACCCATGTTCTTGTTGCAGGGTTCATCGGTTAGCTTAAAGGGTGGTGGGATACCCATCTTAGTGATGAAGATAAACAAAATAATTTCCAAAGTGTCCAGGTAGACTCATTTGGAAATCCAATCCTTAGAGATGGGCAAACCATTCCTGACTAAACGAATATGTTGGTTTATACCAACATCAAAACCTTTATAGGAAGTCCAAGAATCTTTAGAGAATATTCCTCTGAGATATCAATCAATAATAAGTGCAAAACTCTGTCTGATCTTAGATGGCATAAGGATTCTTTCCTCACAAAGATTTACAAAAAGCCTGATGGAAACCTTCCATATTGGAAAGAAAAGTTTCTGGATAGACTACCTAAATCCCTTAGACATTTGGACAAAGAAGAACTCCAAAACCAGTATTCTGGTGATATCATCCCTTATAAACAAATCACCTATGGTTAGCTCATAATTTTGATACAATAATTGCTTTTAAGATCTGTCGGGAAGATAAGATTTTGAGGCAATTATCTAAGGATAGTGCTAAAACCCGTCGAGATCTAGGAACCTTCTGTGAATAGTTCGGCCTGCCCTTTTGCAGAAAGAAGACCCATGGAAGACCTGCTCCTAAAAAATAATCTCTTACCTCCAAACCTCATGTTTCTAGAAAGACAAAATCTTCCCCTCCAAAATAGAAAAAAGTGCCAAAAAGTTTACTCCCCCTACTCCCAACAATGGCAAATGCTATAGGTGTAACAAACTTGGTCATATTGTCAAATATTACAATCTTTCAAAGAAGATTAAGACTCTTAATCTTGATGATTCCATTCTTAACTAGATAGAACACCTACTATTAGATGATAGTGACTATTCAGACGATGCGAGAGATGAACTTGAACACACCTTCAACCAAATTGAAAATTATGACTTAGAATCCTTTGAGTCTGAATAAGACAATGATGAACCTGGGTTTAATGTTCTCTAAAAAGAATAGGACCTTCTTCTTGAAACCATCAATGGGATGTAAGACCCTGATAAGAAGAGGCATTACTTAGATCAATTCAAAAGGTCCTTAGATAAACCCTCAACGTCATATTCTCACATCCATTATCATCCTTATGTAACAAATACATAAAACATTACTGATATTCTAAACAGATTTTCCTCCAAGAAATCCAAGCCTGTTACCATACATGATCTTCAGTCCAAAATAAGTCTCCTTAAGGAAGAAACTAAGGAAATCAAGGCTAGGTAAGAAGTAGACCATCTTGTCCTCCATCAATTTTCTTCCATATCTGATGCTCATGATTGTTTTTCCTCCAACAATTTTCTAACAACACTGATACCCGTTTCCTAGTGACACTTGAGTCTACAAGTCAAGATATTTAGTAGGAAAGTTTTCTCAATTATATATCACGAGTTTCTATCTGGAAGTGGCATACAAGAATAACCTTGGTTGTTAACAAAACTTTTATTCTTGATATAGTAGCCCCATTAGGCACTAGTGCTGATATCAATTGTGTCAAAAAAGGACTTATCCCTATAAAATTCTTTGAAAAAAACCCAAAGAAGCCCTTCAAGCTGCCAATAGTAGTAGATTAGGGATCCAGTATAAGCTCTCTAATGTTAAAGTGCGAATTTCCATAGGAGACTCCACTTTATCTAACTCTACCTCCTTTATGCTGGTAAAAGATATTACCAATCCAGTCATATTGGGAACCACTCTTATCGAAGATATCCTTCATTTCAAAGCTACGACTCAAGGAATTGAAATCAAGTATGGTAATGTTTTTCTTCTTTTTGATAAACCTCCTATCAAAAGAATCTTATCTGCACTAGAATCTAAGAAAGACCAAATTAATTTTTTCAAAGAAGAAGTTGCACTCCAAAGGATGCAACAACAATTATAAGAGCCTTCCCTCTACGCCATGGTCAAAGCCCTAGAGGCCAAGTATCAACATGAACTTTGTGCAGATTTACCAACAACCTTTGGAATAGGAAAAACACATAGTTAAGAGTTCCTTATCAGCCAGACTTTGATGATAAAACTATTCCCACAAAATCTTTCCCTATCAAAATGAACTACGAGCTCACAATTCATTGCCAAGGTGAAATCAATTACCTTCACAAGAGATAAATAATCTCTTCGAGAAAATCCCCTTAGAGTTGTGCCACCTACTATGTCAACAAAAGCTCTGAGATTGAACGAGAAGTCCCTCGTTTAGTCATCAATACAAACCTTTGAACTCAACTCTTTGGTGGATGGAGTATCCTATTCCTAACAAGAAAGATCTCCTCCAGTGCCTCTATGCTGCTACAATTTTCTCAAAATTTGACCTGAAATATAGTTCTTGGCAAATTTAGATTGACCCCAAAGATCATTACAAAATTGCTTTTACTGTACCTTTTGGGCAGTATGAGTGGAATGTCATTCCCTTTGGATTAAAGAACGCCCCTTCAGAATTCCAGAAGATAATGAATGATATCTTTGATCCATTTTTTAAATTCATTATCGTCTACATTGAAGATGTTTTGGTATTTTCTACCAGCATTGACCATCACTTCAAATATTTAAGAGCGTTTTTCAATGTCATTAAGGAAAATGGCTTAGTTTTGTCCAAAACCAAATATAGTCTATTCAGAGTGAACATTCAATTTCTTAGACACAATATCTAGTAAGGTACCATTGTATCTATTCAATGATTTATCCAATTCACTGATAAATTCTCTGATCAAATCCTTGATCAAACCCAGCTCCAAAGGTTCTTGGGATGTGTCAACTATATAGCAGATTTCATTCTAGGGCTTAGTAATTTGTTAAAACCTCTCCATAATAGGTTGAAAAAACCTCCTTGTTGAAATAGATGCATCAGACATAGGATATGGAGGCATTTTGAAACAAAAGAAAAATAATAAAAAGTATATCATTGCATTTTCATCCAAGTACTGGAATAAGGCTCAACAAAATTATCTTACCATAAAAAAATAAATTTTAGCAATTGTCTTATGTATTTCAAAATTTCAAACTAATTTACTAAACCAAAATGTTTACTATGAATTGATTGTCAAGCTGCAAAATCTGTCTTTCAAAAAGATATACAAGATCTTGCTTCTAAAAATATATTTTCTAGATGACAAACTATTTTATCTATTTTCTATTTTGATATAAAATGTGTGAAAGGTAGCTCAAATTCTCTTCCAGATTTTCTTACTTGAGAATTCTTGCCGTGTAGGAAATAATGTGTAGGAAAAGGAAAATAGAACTTGTGGAGTCGCAGGACGACAATACAACAATAATTTCACCAAGTAAAACTCAAGTTGTTTTACAATAACAAGCAATTGAAATTGCCGCCAAGCAACCCTCAACAGATTAGCCTGGACAAAGCCAACCAAGATATCAAACCTTAACATACTATGCCATGAAAGTCATACCGTAATCATCCTCCTGGAAAACACACGCCAGAGCCCAATTTCAATTTCTAGTCCTAATAAATGAGCTGACCTAGTTAAAGAAGAAGAAGAAACTCAAATAACTCAGACAACAAGTTCCTGATGGATAGAGGAAGATTTCCAGAACTGGTGCCAGTTGATGGGATTCAAAGAACCTACTGCTATGACTCCCACTAATAGAAGAGCAATGATCAACCAATTTCACTTCTTCAAAAATATGTGCACTAAGGTGGTGGTCCAAAGCCATACCTCAACTTCTAAAGTGGTGGCCAAAAGCCATGCACCATGTTTTTTGACTTCTAAAGCAACAAAGCTCCACTCCAATTTCTTCTTCTTGCTTGATGGTTGTTGTTGGCACCACCTGAAATATGGTGGAGGAAGAAAACCCCATTAATTATTATGCTTCGTACCAAACAAATTCAATCCTTTAGCCACTTCTCAATCGAGTTCTTCCGCTAGAGGGTCCTCTTTCGATGACCCAACCTATTTTACAAATTACATAATTTACCTGCTTATCCAAATTGAACCCAAATTTATGCATCCCAATCCACAGAAAGTTTCTAAGAGAATGCTTAGCCCCTATGCAAATTTCATCTAGAAAGCCCAAGTATATACTCATAGATTTTCTGAGTTTATACTGATAGATACCCGATCCTGCTTGTTCAAGCCTCACAAGGACAAAGAGACACAAATCCATGTTATCCATGCCACAATATGGATTAAAAAGATAATCTCACCAAAAGAATGGGGCATACACCCAATCAAATATAAAGGACTCTCTCAACCTTTTGAGCCAGAAAATTATAATTATATTGATTACTAAAATGCATGGATGAATGCATTCACCTTCAAGAATGATACTAGAAAGCATTCATGGTTTCTACTATGGGGAAAAAATTATGTTCTGAATTTCCATAGTGGTTTCTACACCAATGGTGACCCATCTACGTTCATAAAGTTGAAATCCTTCCACCTCTAGTCCGTGTAGGATACAAATACTTTTGCCAAAGATTTTTTAACCAACACCAAATTCCATTAATCCTATAATTTTTTCATAGGTTTTATATCCCGTGGTTATACTCATAAAAGTTTGCATTTGACAAGCCAAAGTGGCAAAAGGGCCTCCCATGGTTAGCTCTCCACGGGCACTGCAAGTGGTACAAAAGTTTGAATCCATCAGAAGCCTACCTTCCAGAGGTGAAAAAATGGTTCCTACAAAACTTAGGATATCTGTTCTCAACAGATGCCTCCCAGATATAATTTTTACAACAAAAATCAATTACAGCTTCATGATGTGCTACTGAAATGCAACACTTTTGATTCTTAAAACTTGGAATTTTGTGTGTTCTGAAAGCGATGTTAGTAGTTTAGATTTGTGTTTTGGGTTTATTTTACAGGATTTCAGTGTTGGCATAATTTTTGGATGAACTGGGCTGAAATAACAGAATCTGAGGATCCACGGAACCCTTTACGGGTCGTGGAAAGGTTCACAAGCCATAAAAGAGGTTTCATGTCAATTTCCAGTGAAGGGTGAATTTCTGAAGTGAACTTTATGAGGGAAGCAGATAAGTCGTAGATTCATCCACGAATCATAGAGTATGTCGTACCCTAAGGATCAGAAAGTGGAGAAACTCTAAGAAGTTATCACATGAAACCTCTTACGGGCTATAGAATATTACACGACCCGTGGAAAGGTCTCGTAGAAGTAGTCTCCAAATTCTTGTTACAATCCACGAAACCCCAATATACATGCCGTAGAATGAAGCATGAGTCGTGAACCCATTCATAGATGGTGCCGACACAGTTTTCCTATTTCATCTTGGTTTTGTATTTTACATATTATAAATAGGTTTTTAGGTTATTTTTCATAAAGTTTCTAGTAGTCGCATAGTTTTAACAAGGTTTTAGAGGATACACTTAGGATTTAACATATCTTGAGAGAAACAAATTCGAGTGTGTTCTTTATTCAACCTTGTTATTCTAATTGAAGAGTTGGATTTTATATTCTTAATTCGTCTGTGTAAGTGCTCAATCATGTTATTCTACTTCATAATTTCTGCATTTATACTGATCATGCATAGCTATATCCACAACTAGGATTGCGGGAACCACAAAGAACTAACAAGGTAAAATTAGATTGTGTGTAATTCTTGGAAGGTGTGTTAGGTTGTATTAATTTATCCTCTTCACTTTAACTATTTTTAACGGAGGCCTATGTTAGAATTTGCCTAGTGTTACTTGCCTGATCAAGGAAATAATGAATAGGAAAAAGGGTAATTAACAAGATTCAATTGAGATGTTCATATCTAATCAACCAAACCGAATCAAGGGGAGGTAGTTTTGGGATAAAAGTAAGTTAGTAATGTCACATCACGGAGATGGATCATGTTTTGGGACAAAATTTGCTTATTCGCTAGATCAAAGCTTTAGGTGCAGCTAACTTACTATCCTACACCTACACGCTAAAAAATATTGCATTTATTTGATAATACCAAGTTAGGGATTCATGGGGAACACATCACCCTAGTTAGCTCTTCTACTGATTTCTCATCACCTGCATT
>JBCEWC010003740.1:0-29257 GCA_038996855.1 Solanum aculeatissimum
GTTGGGAATTATGTGTTGTAGTTTTTAGGTGAATTAAACATGTTTTAAGCTTGAATTTTATGAATGTTCATGGAAACCCTTGAAGAATCAAGTTGCATGTCCGTTTTATGATTTAAGCATGCATGGGTAAATTGCATTAAGCTTTATTCATGGATTTCTTTACATGATTTAGGATGAATTAGCTTTCAAATTGTGAAGTTAAGTTTGAATTCCATTACCCATGTTCTTAATCCTCATTCATGGCATATGCATGGATATTGTTATGTTGAAACTCTTGATGAAAATCATGTTTTAAATTTTATGTTAAGACTTGTGATCACATAGTCCCTTGTCATGGCTCTTTGAGCATATTGGGTTCTTGCACCATATTGACATATTTTGAATGCTTGATATGATAAGCTATGTAGATGGGCTACTCTTATTGCATTGGCATGGAATGATCATGAAATACTTTGGAAGCTCTTGATGGTCTTTGGCCTAAGCATGAACATGATTCTTGTACAATGGTTTTGATTTGACTAATGACGCATGATTTGAAAAGAACGTAAGTCTTTCGATGTGAAGTTGCATGTATACGTATATGTATTCTCGTGGGATGAGACTTAGTACCGAGGGATTGGATTTGGGGTGGACTATCGCCACAGGGTTCATACTTCTTTTCGTCAAACCATGTGCCACCATGGGATTTCTCCCTATATGGGATGACATGTTATGATTCCCCTTATTTAAGGGTTGACTTGGGTACTACTTGGCAAGTAGTCCGGATCTGAGTAGTGGCTCGCTCGGGTATTCCATGTTGTCGATTGAGGTTACATCCCCGCTATATATTGATCATAGGATTGCATCTCATGCATCATGGCATAGCATCTTGTTACATCATTCTTTTGCTACGTGCGCTCGTTTCGTATCACTTGTCCCCTCATCATGTTGCTTGGTCATACTATATTTTCATATGCATTGTATGCCCACATACTTAGTGCTTAATTGTGCTAACGCATATTTCTTGTCTACATGTTCTAACCATGTAGGGATCGGAGATGATATCTACATTCTATCGGACGACGCTTGATTCTTGATTGAAGACTTTGCTAGTGGTGAGCCCTTTTGTTTAAGGTCAATAGCCACTGTCTATCTACCTATTTTATATTATGTCATTTACGTTCTTATGTTTGAGGGTAAGCCTCACACTTGTCGATGCCCCATTTATTAATGTAGAGGTCTGTTGGACCATTCTAGACTCTTGTACGTTGACTTGTATGTTGAACATTTTGGTTATGTAAAACTATGCTATTTAGCCTTGATTATGAGAATGGTCTCTTTTTATGCTCATGGTATGAATGGTGGGAATCTTGATTGACTATATGCTTATGTGGAAATTCCCATAATCCCGGTGTGCCCCCATAGTCAAATTCCCCTTACCTGTTCCCTTAGAGGTAATTGCTACATGTTATGTGAATACATGTTTGTCCCATCCTCGATATCATCCTCATAGCTTGAGTCCCAAGTCCCAAATCCTTTAGAGCTTATATGTTATGTGTTTAGCTTCCGTGCTTCTAAACCGACGATGTGTATAATGATGCTATGATGGCTTGATCGAGGACTTTTGGGTTCTCCTTCGCCATGTCACATCTAAGCCCCTATCCGGGTCGTGACATTAACAGGATCCGATTGATTTTTTCTCGTCTAATCAACAAAACTAGATCATGGGAGGTTAAACTGGAAAAATAGGTAAGGGTTAGTAATGTCACACTGCAGGGATGGATCAAATCACATAGTAAAATTTACCTCTCACTTGGATCAAAGGGTTTGGTAAACTTAACTTATCGTTTTGCATACTACACACTAGAAAAGATTTTGATTATCTAGTAATACCAAGTTAGGGAATCATGGGGAACACAATACCCTAGTTACTTCTTCTATTGGTTTTGCAATACTTGCACTAGCGTAGGTTTATTTTCTGTGAATCACAACCCCCCCCCCCCACATTTTGGTAGATAAGTAGGTTAATCACCTAGAGTTGCTTGGAATTATTCCCAGTCTACCATATTCTCTGTGGGTTCGACCCTAACCTTGGTTAGATTATATATCTTGACAATGATCACTTTAACCTTCAAAAAGGTGGTGTATCTTGGGCGACATCAAGATTTTGGTACCGTTGTTGGGGAATACAGTTTAGACTGGTGTAATTTGAGTAATTCGGGTATTAATTCTTATTTTCCTAATGTTATGTTTTTTGTTTTTTTTGTTTAATTTCAGCATGCAAGTGTAGTACATGCATGACACTTGAAGTTGAGGTAATTTATTGACTCGGTTTGACCCTAAGATCCAAAGGATGCTAAGGAGGATAGCCCAAAATGATTCAAACAATGTAAAAAATAGGGCAAAGCCAAAAGTACCAATTGAAGAAAGACTAGGTGTCGACATTCTGGAGGCAGTACTAATGAATTTTGAAAGTGATGGCATCCCATACTACGAGGAGATAATAAAAGCTCTGGGAGTATTTGGGTTCCCTAGATGCCAAGCTAAGTTTGAATTGGACTTGAAAAATTAGGAGTCACCACCTATGATACCATACATCGAGAAGCCACCAGTGTTAGAATTAAAGGTTCTTCCAGCCCATCTGAGGTATGTATTTTTAGGTACTAACAACACATTGCCTATCATTATCATTGCAGATCTGATGGACGAACAAGTAAATGCATTAACCACGGTTCTAAAGCAGTTCGAAAAGGCTAGCAGATAGACAATCACCGACATCATTGGCATACCACATGGGGTATGCACTCATAAAATTCAACTATTCAAGGGTTATAAGTCAAGTGTTGAACACCAAAGGTGCCTCAACCTACCCATCCAAGAGGTCATGCACAAAGAAATCATCAAGTGGTTGGACGCAGGTGTAATGTATCCAATTATTGATAGTGAATGGGTAAGCTTGATATGGTGTGTTCCATAGGGGAGAGGTATCATCGTGGCCCTAAATATGAGCAATGAATTGATCCCCATGTGACCAGTCACAGGATGGAGGGTGTGTATGGACTATAAGAAGCTCAATTCCTCGACAAAAAAAGATCAGTTCCCTATATCGTTCATGGATTAGATGCTAGATCGTTTGGAAAGAAAGGGTTGGTACTACTTTTTTAGTGGTTACTCAGGCAACAATTAGATCTCCATTTCTCCAGAGGACCAAGAGAAAACAACCTTCACATGTCCCTATGGTACCTTTGCATTTAAAAAAATATCATTTGAGTTGTGCAATGCACCAGCGACATTATAGAGGTGCATGATGTCCATCTTCTCAGACATGGTGGAAGATACTACTGAGGCATTCATGGATGACTTCAGTGTAGTTGGTGACTCATTTGAAGATTTCTTAAAGCATTTGCATGCGGTGCTTCAGAGATGTGAAAAATGTCATTTGGTGCTAAATTGGGAAAAGTGTCACTTCATGGTGAAGGAAGGCATTATGTTGGGGTACAAAATCTCTATCAAAGGCATTGAAGTGGACAGAGATAAAGTGAAGGTGAGTGAAAATCTTTCTCCACCCATCTTTATCAAGGGTGTGAGAAGCTTTCTACGCCACGCAGGATTCTATCGGCACTTCATAAAGGACTTCTCAAAGATTGCACACCCCCTGTGCAAACTACTTGATAAGGAGGATAAGTTTGTATTTGATAACGTATGCCTGAGAGTGTTTAAAGGGTTGAAGCAAAAGTTGATGTCAGGTCCTATCATTATTTCTCCAAACAGGTCAAAGCCCTTCGAGATCATATACGATGCAAGCGGGGTCACACTTGGTGTGGTGTTGGGATAGCATAGAGAGAAGATCCTACACCCCATATATTATGCCAGCAAAGCTCTAAATGCGGCACAGAAGAACTACATTGTCACAAAGTTAGAGTTACTAGCAGTGGTCTTTACGTTCGAGAAATTTAAATCTTATTTTTTGGGGACCAAAGTCATTGTACATACTGACCATTCAGCATTGCGGTACTTAATTGTAAAGAAGGATGCAAAACCAAGATTGATTTAATGGATACTCCTTCTTCAAGAGTTTGAATTTGATGTGATTGACAAAAAAGAGACTGAAAATCAAGTCGCAGACCACCTATCCAGACTAGAGGATGAGGCCATAGCAAAGTTCAATAATGGGGTGGATATTGATGATTCGTTCCCTGATGAGAGAGTGGCTGCAATATCGCAAGACTTGATACCATGGTTTGAAGACTATGAAAACTATTTAGTTAGTAATATTATGCCACCGAACCTAACTACTCACCAATGCCACAAGTTTATGTCCTATGTGAGAAAGTTTTTTTAGGATGACCCGTATTTGTTCCATGTATGTGCAGATGAGATTACTCATCATTGCATTCTTGAAATAGAGATGATGAGTATTCTAGAGGTGTGCCACTTAACCCTAGTGGTAGGGCATCATAGTGGAATTCAGACAGTACATAAGATCTTGTACTATGGCTATTATTGCCAAACTATCCACCAAGATGCCCACGACTACACCAAATCTTATGACAGATGCTAAAGAGAAGGTGGTGTTTCTCGCAAGCACAAACTCTTTCTAAACCCCATTATGGTAATTGAATTATTCAATGTGTGGGGGATAGATTTCATGGGCCCATTTGTTAGGTCACACGGAAACAAGTATATCCTAATGTTTGTGGACTATGCATTAAAATTAGTGGAGGCAATGGTACATCTGAATAATGAGGGAAAGAGTCTCACAATATTCCTGAGGAGGAACATCTTCGCGAGGTTTGGTACCCCTAAGGCGATCATCAGCAATGGAGGTTCCCATTTCTACAATAGGTTGTTCAAGCCTCTACTTGAAAAATATGGCGTGAAGCATAGGGTGTCAATACCCTACCATCCACAAATGAGTGGGCAAGTTGAGGTGTCCAATAGGGAGATCAAACAGATTTTGTCCAAGACCATAAACGCAAACAGGACTGACTGGTCGTAAAATCTTAATGATGCATTATGGGCATACTGGACTACATTAAAAACTCACATGGGTATGTCTCCCTACAACCTTGTCTTTGGTAAAGTCTACTATTTACCAGTGGAGCTTGAACACAAGGCAATGTGGGCTATCCAAAAGTTGAACCTAGATTGGGAGGATGTTGCTCAAGGTTGAACCAACTCAACGAACTTGATGAGTTTCATTTGAAGGCATATGAGAGCTCAGCCCTATAAAAGCAAAGAATGAAGTTGCAGTATCATCGTCGCATTGAGCATCGCCAATTTGCACCAGGAGAGTTGATTCTTCTATACAACTCCAGGCTAAAGTTATTTCCTAGAAAACTCAAGTCCAAAGGGTTGGGTTCATTCAAGGTAGCACAGGTTTTCAACCATTGGGTTGTCGAGTTGGAAAAACAATAGCATGAGATTTAAAGTTAATGGCTAAAGGCTCAAACAATATTTTGGCAATGATGAAGAAGTGAAGAAAGTAGAAGCATGGACACTAGGTGAAGCCTAAGTAACCAAGTGATCTATGTCATGTCGCGATAATAAATCAGGCGCTACTTGAGAGCAACCCAAGCACACTGGCTCTTAGGCGCCCAGGTATGTTTTTTGACCCTTGTACTTTATTATTATATATTGGGCATTGAGGACAATGCAAATTCTTTTTCATAGGATGTGGGTAGTTATAGGCCTCGGTGAAGTCTAAGAAACTATGAACAATAACTATATTAATTTTTAAGTCCGAAGAGTTTTCTTGCCTGTGTTCTTTCCCTGAGAACATTTTACTTTTTGTTGAACCAGCATGTTTAGGATGTGTAGGTAGTGATAGTAGCATATTGTACAAAGGTCTATGGCAAATTAGATTTTGTTGAAAAAATGGATACCTATCAAAAATTTTATTTTAGGTAGTCTTGATAACATCATGTGAATTCAATTATTGATAATGCTTGTTCTGATGAGTGAAGTAAATTTTGATAAAAAAAATATGACATGAGAGTCTGAGTTGATAGTGTAATCAGTGCCAAGTGTGTGTGAGCTTATTTGCATGATTCTCATATTGTGCTTCAATTCAGAACTTGCCTTATTACTCTGACTTAGACTGTAGGTTAGTTGGTTGGGAAAGGATCTCAGGCCATTGTTCATATTAATCCACTTAGCCTAAATAACCAACCAATTGCATTGTATATCCCTTGATCGGAATACTTGAGCTTAAAGTGTACCTTTTTCTTTATAAACACCTAAGTAACCTAGCCTTGTTGAATGTGAAAATCTTGAAATTGGCCCTGGTCCTTCCTTCAGCATTTTGCACCTTGACTCGGGCTAAAAGCCTAAGTTGAGGGTTTCCACCAAAAGTGTTATGGTCTATAGGTTGGACATTATACACCTCAACTCAGGCCAAAATCCTAAGTTGAGGGTGGACAGTGCAAGGAAAATCACAACAAATGGGGTGAAAGCTAGTGATATAGAAAAAGGGGATAAAAATTGTGCTTTGGGTGCGAAAAAATAAATAGATTTCTGAACAATGAGCTAAAAATAAAAAGCATGTGAAAAATAAAAGGCAATGAGATGAAAAATGTAAGTAGGAACCCAGAAAAGCTTGAAATAGGAGAAGGGGAGAATGAATTAAATAATCACAGTGTTGGAAAGGCAAAACTATAGAATAACGCAGAGTCAAGGAGGGCCTTTAGTCACTATGTTCCCAAAGCATCAAACCAAAGCCCCTTGAGCCTACGTTACAAGCCAAAAAAGTCCTATAGTGATTCTAGTCCAAGTGGTTGAAGGTCATAGTTGTGAATATAGGGGAAAGCATATGGTATTAAACACATTGTTTGAATATCTATTGTAAGTGTGAGTGAATTTATTTAATCCCAAGCGTTGAATCTAAAGAGACTATCATGAGTGGTATGTGGGACTTCTTTTTCAAAGGGCACTTGCATTGTACTGTTGATTCTAGGCTATTCCAGTAATTGTTACTTATTTGTGGTTGCCTTGCTCATCAGCTGTGCTATCACATGTATTGATTTTCTTTGATTTGTTTGATGACTATATGATATGCATTGATGAACAGTATGGGTATTTGTTCTTGATTTTGAGATAAAGTATGTCAGTTGATTGAGGTCTGTGTGTTACTATACTGCTTATGTAGATTGAGTCCGTCTCTTGAGGACAAGAAATAATTTTAAGTTGAGGGTGTTGATGTGCTATAAAAATACATCACTTTTGATGCTTAAAACTTGGGATTTTGTGTGTTCTCAAAGCGATATTTATGGGTTTGATGTATTTTTATGTTTATTTTGCAGGATTACAGAGTTGGCATGATTTTTGGCTAGAGTTTGTAGAATTGCAACTTTTTGGAAAAGTACGAGACACGCTATAGGTCATGGATACCTCTACAAGCCGTAGAGTGGTTTTGTGGCCAATATCCAGTGAAAGGCCTATTTTCAGATGTTTAGTCCATGAATGTGTAGGCGAGCCGTGAATTAGTTTCATGCCTCAAGGATCAGAGATTGAATAGTTTCAGACAAAATGCTCTGATAAAACCCTATATGAGTCGTAAATCTGAATACGGCCAGAAGGAAGGTCTCGTGGAAATGATAGCTAGTTTTGGATAATGAAGTTCACGAAGCCCCGCTACGAGCCGTAGAACTTTGTTCGGCCCGTAACATGTCCCGTATTGCCTACCAACTCAGTTTTCCTATTTTATTTTGGCTTTGTATTTTTAGTAGTATAAATAGGTTTTAAGGGTTTTTAGTAGAGAGAGAGGAGAGACGACAAAGAACAGAAGAAAAACACTTACAAAACTCTTCTTTCCTGATTGTTGCTTGAATTAATACATTGTAATTTTCTTTGAAAAAGCTTGAATTTCTTGTTCTTTAATTTATCATTGTAAATGATTTTTTATGCTACTCACGAACATGATTTCTTCACTAACAATGATCATGTATAGCTAAATCCACAACCGGTTGTGGGATCCATGAAGAACTAATAAGGTAAAACTGGATAATCCATAATTCTTGGAAGGTGTGCATGCATGTATTAATTATTTCTATTTGTTTTAATTGTTTTTTAATGGGTGGCCAACATTAGAACTCGCCTAGTGTTATTGACTGGATCAAGGTAGTAAAAAATAGGAAAAGAGAATAATTAACAAGATTTGGTTGATATTTTCTTGTCTAATCAACCAAACTGGATCAAGGGGAGGTTGTACTGGAACAATAGGTAAGAGTTAGTAATGTCACACTACAGGGATGGACCAAATCACATAGTGAAATTTACCTCTCACCTAGATCAAAGGATTTGGTCGACTTAACTAACCGTTCTACATGCTACACACTAGAAAAGCTTACGATTATCTGGTAATACCAAGTTAGGGAATCATGGGGAACACAATACTCTAGTTACTTCTTCTACTGATTTTACAACACTTGCACTAGCATAGATTTTTTTCTATGAATCACAAACACCCACCATCTTTCGGGAGATAAATATGTTAATCACCTCGAATTACTTGGAATTATTCTCAGTCTACCATATTCTCTATGGGTTCGACCCTAACCTTGGTTAGGTTATATATCTTGGCAATGATGGCTTTGCCCTTCAAAAAAGGGGTGTATCTTGGGCAACATCAAGCAACATCATAACACGCGAAAATCTTGTGCCCCATATTCCCACATACAAAGAAGCATTAGTACCTCTCAATCAATCGTATCCATGCTTCCTCCCACACTTAAGACACCTAGGAGGAATAGCACCGCCCTTAGCAACATCACCTTGTACCTTAGGGGTAGGCACCATAAACCCTTTATTGGCACCCTTAGATGACCCTTGGCCTAGTTGGAAATGGCCACCACTAATTTTAGCATGAGAAAACCCATCATCAAAATGATCCCTCTTGGACTCCCTTACCCACATCCTTTGAAGCTTCTCACTCTCTACTTTTTCGGCATGAGTCATAACAATCTCTAACAAGAATTGTCATCTTACATTCCATCTTCATCAAATTGGTCACACTCAAAATAAACTTATTCATACGGGCTCTAAGACTGGCTACAAGAGAAGGAGCATATTTAGACAACTTTATAAACTTAAGGGCATACTCTCTCACACTCATAGAACTTTGTTTCAAATTTATAAACTTCACCACTTTTGCTTCCTTTAACTCAAGAGGAAAGAAGCGATCAAGCAATGTGGCCTTAAAAACCTCCCAATAAATAGGTTTTTCCTCACTACTCCTCTCGAATTTTCATTGTATGAACCAAACTTTAGCAACTCTCGTGAATTAGTAAATCGCCAACTCTATCTTCTACTCGGAAGATACCCCCATAATCTCCACAATTTGGTAGACCTCATCAATAAAATCTTGTGGGTCCTCACCTAACTTACAACCATAGAACTATGGGGATTCATTCTAATAAAATCTCTTACCCTAGAAATCAGGGTAGGAGTCTTTGGTGAAACAACAAGTTGGGCCAACATAGTGATAGAGGTCCTAAACTCCACATTAATCACTTGATCGACTTGAGGATCTTGAGGAACTAAGGGATCCGGAGGGGTTTGGTCCTCATTAGCATTGACTCCTCTAGGAAGTGGGGCATGTCGTGGAGTCATTCTTTGAAAATTTCAAAAAACAAGCATTAGGGGGAAAGAGTCTTGAAGGCACAACATAGATCACAAAGAATTGAAGATTTCCTAAATGTCTCATAGCCTTCTATTCTTGCATGTGGCGTGCTTCACACGTATGAATAAGACTCTACTAGATGCGGCATGTTGGACTCTCTAGGATATTTTCAAACCTTGTGCACTGATACTAAGTTTTTTCACAATCCGAACTACGGGTCTAGCCGTGACATGGAAAATGTGACACCCGAAAGTGTCATATACAAGCCTCTTGTTCATATCATAAGCATACATGAGGTAAATAAGCAATCATAAGAGTTATCAAGTGTAACATAGCATCATAAGAGTCAAATGTTTCCCTTTAGGGGGAAATTATAACATCTTTAGTCCAATACATGTATCAACATACTTGATCTTGACGGGGACTAGAACATAGCTTTAATAGTTCACCCTCAAGATTAAAAAGTACAAAAATCTTAGAAACATCAACATAACCAAGAAGTATAAGGGCTTGTCTTTGAAGCATGGGAACTCACCAACCTTCAATAGCAATACCAAAAGCTAGCCACAAAAGTGAGGAATAGAATTGTCATCCATCCCTACATGGTGACATCATGTAGGCAAGAGTATGCATTAGTTTATTGAAATATTCTAAGTATTTAAGCATGCAATGCATCAATGATCATCATACATAATAGCAATATTCATAGACATAGCAACAGAATAAGGACAAAATATGCATGAATCAATGCACTTTTAAAATCATGTGTCGAAGCATCATAAAATATTTCATAGCCTAGTAGACATATGTATGTGAGAATAAGACCATAACCGACATTAAGACCATGTGCACTATTACATGGAATATTGAAGTTCCCTCTACACTTAGCAAAGAGGAGCCTACTTTCCCAAGGTAGACCCGACCCTCACCCTATAGATTCAATCCTAGCACAGTGAGAATCCATCATTTCAACCCTGCCTTTTAGGATCTATCCTAGCATAGTGAGTGTCACATTAAAAAGCTATATTAATACATTAGCAAATCTTATAGGCATATAAATATCAGCATCATCCTACGGTGGCACGTAGTTATGGGATAATGGAATCTACAAATGTCCTCTCGATACTAAGTCATATCCCACAGAAGACATAACCATGCATTTACATAGGCATTATTATAATTCATACTTTATCAAAAGCATACTTTTATTGTTTGTAAAATAGACATCATGACCTCATCATAATCTACATAACTTTGCATATATTGTGGATATACTCCCCATCTTATCATCATTTCATAAACATTAGGTTCGTATGTCACTGCCCTCATTATCATATCATCATCATAAAATCATAGTCATAAGATCATAACTTTAACGTAGGAAAATTAGGGTCATGTGTGGGTTCATCAGAAATTGAGCTAAAATCATGCAATTAGATGAAAATCATGTAGAAATTATGCAATTCAAATCACATAGAATCATTTGTAAAGAAACCCACATCAATTTTTTAGGAAAAGGCCTAATCATCATATACATGAAATCATGCATGGAAAAACCATCATTTTCATGTAATTGACATGAATTCACATTAGGATTGATCAATAGACATAGTCTCCATCACAATCGAAGAAATTGAGTAGAAGTAAAGAAGATCCATACAATTTATATAGTTGAAACTAGGTAGAAATTGAGAATTTAGAAGAAGCTCCATAGAAGAAAGGATTCTATGGATGAAAACTCACATACCTTAAGTAATAGCCTTAGAATTTTAAGAAAAAGTAGAGAGCTTTAGTTGATCTTCAATGGAGATCCTTGCTTGTTTGAGAAGAAAGCTTTTGAGAGTAGTTTTAGAGCAAATTTTTTTGTAGAGAGTGAATTAATGAATAATGGGTCAATTTGGGGGTTAAGGGTTATTTATAGAGTGGGTTTGGTAAAAAACCGTTCAAATTCATTCTAGGTCGGTTAGTAATAAGTTCCAAATGATCTCACTTGAAACTAGAATCGTTTCAAAAAAATTGTACTATGATGAACTAGAGGTGCCACACGGACTTGCTTCTGCGTAGGTCATTTTCACGCGAAAGTCAATTTTTTCCTGTATTGACCTTGAAATGAGTCTAGGTGACTTTTGTACTAAAATGAACCCTCTTCGCGACACAGAGAGGTCGCCGACTCTTTCGAAAATGTAAAATTCTATGAAAAATTATTTTCTGATACAGTTGATCTAAAAATAGAAAAAGACCACTTTCTCACACAATTTTTCCTCCTGATTAAGAATTCGGCCTCGAATTTATCAAAAAGAGTATGGATGATACGTTATGCAAGACATCTTTCATAAGGTCATAAGAAGGCATTTTGAGAGATGTTACTGTTTAACGAATGGGAGGATAGGAAATACTAAAAATACCTTTAATGAAAATCTATCAAACTGGGTCAACGAGACCCTTTTAAGGGTCATAGACCCATGTAAGTCATACACTGGGATTTTCCCATGTACTACTCATACACTGGGGTTTTGTATTCCTAGTCAAATTTAATGGCTCAGGGTTCCAAGCTATGGGACCCTTTTACGACCCATAAATGGTATTATAGGTCATCCTATTGGTTTGTAGAACAAACTTGTGAATTCTTAAATTTGGGTGCCAAAATCACGAACTACTTGTACGGCTCATGCATTTTGTATGGCTCATGAACAACACTAAAACCTTAGGTACTTGAATTTTCACCTCGACTCTTACAACTTTCTATGACTCGTAAAGAGCTCTCGTAGTTCCTGCTAATACTTAGACAAATTTTCAATTTTAGGTTCCTATTTATGAATACGTATTATGACCCATCAGCGCACCTACGATCCATAAATGTTATTCGTATATGACCCAATTTTTTTCAAAAATATTTTAAGTTTGGGGGTCACCTACAAGATCCTATCAATGACCCATATAACAGTGTACAAGTCATAGACTGGGGTCATGGTCCCTGCACCAGCTCCAAGTCTGAAATTTCCTCCTTGTTTTGACTTTCCAACATATAGGATATTACAAATTTATCCCATAGCCACGTCTCCATCACTCCCCAACACACATAGAAAGATATTTCGAAAATTCTACGAGAATTACGAAATTTTGAGAGTCCACTTGCCTTAGTCAAAATCATGATTAATTCAATATTTGAGTCTTCCCCTTTCGAATAGAATTTGAAGCACCACAATCTAGTCAATAAATGATCACAATAAGATTTTAAAACTAACAATATCTATATTACTATATGTCTTAGTCTGTACCCAAAAATTCACTTAAATATATAATCAAGTTCCTAATCTTGATTCTTGATTTTATGATTAAGTCTCAATTTCGCTTAATACTATAAATTTAATGGTACTCATATAATACAATACACCTAATGATATATATCAATATTATCAAAACTTGAATTTTTATATGTAACCATAATAAAGAGGAGAGAATTCAAATTCATGATCAAGTTATAAAATTGGTAACTTGAACTCGAGATGCGCAGAGCACTAATCATCCATTCTAGCCTTCTAATCACTATCCTATAATTTTCTAATCATTATCCAATAATCATTCATTATTAACCTACTCTTAACCACAGTTTTCTTGCTTCATAAAACCCACCGCCATTTTGTAACTCTTAGATATTCACTCACCCATTAATGTATTAATAAAATAATATTAATCTTATCATCCATACAACAATCAATTTATGCATTCAAAAGAAAATAGAGTTTCACAATTATTTGTGATTGTCGTCTTCGACTTGCAGAGTTTTTTTTTCTCTTTTCTTTTTTTTTCCTTTTCTCCAAGTATTGATAAAAAGAATTAAACCTCCACTAATTTATTTTAATATGGTCAAGTGATATAGGGTATTAAATAAATAAATAAATTATAAAAAAATTTATCCCATTAATCACTAATTAAATTAATTATCTAAAATTACTTGTCAACTAGTTTATCGTAGATAACTGGATGGATCAAGATTCCTATTTAAAAATTTAAGAGAAGGATAATTTATGAAAATATGACATATCGGATCATTACAAGTCGGATTTTATTTTTCAATATTAAACCAGTTAAATCAAACCATTAATCCAATCTTTTATTTCTCAATTTGTGATTTGATATGGTATTCTGTTCGATTTTATTCACCCCCTAACCATCATTATTCACCAACTCTATTGACAGCACCATCATTTATCACAACTATCAACCGTCACCAAACTACTCTTTCATCATATGTGTATTACCAATCACCATCATCACTAGCTACTATCCAAATCCCACTATTAGCCAACACCATCCTCAATTGACATTCACAATCACCATTGCTAACCTTCACTAATACCAGTCACCATATAGTTTTTAAAGAAATATTTTGTTTATATATAATATTAGATTAATTTATTATTTTATTAAATTTTTTATCATTAATTTCAAAATAAAGGCAAATTTTATTTACCAACAAATGTGAATAACAAGCTCCTCTCTTTAACGTGTCCGCTTGTTCATGGGGTATTTAAGTAATTTCAATTGATCAATTATTTCTCTAGGATACTCTGTAAAATATTGACTATCTTATCCCTATTATAAATATATTAAATTAGTGGATTGTCCATTTAGTTTATTTATAAATCACTTATATTCATGTATGTACATTCCTTATGTAATATGGACCTTTCTGGATAATGATGTTTCAACTAGTTTGAGCATTTAACATGATGACCTTTAGAGTAATATCACAACTTATAAACAGAAATATTATTCACCATTGTTAAAAAATACTTAACTATAAAAAAAGTTATCTCCTTCATCTACATATCTTACCTTCTTCTCTTTATAGTTGTATTGTTATGAGCTTAATTTTTATGATAATCCCCTATTTATTGCACCTTTAAAATATTTCACTTTGCCCCTTTTTCACTTTATTACAATATACATTAGTATTAGTACTAATATATAAGAGAATAACTTTAGCAGTTTTCGATCGTGTTGCTTGCTTGAACAACTTTCGATTGTTTTGTCTATTTTTTCTTCTTTATTATGTGAGATCAATAAAAAATATTTTATGAGCTTTTTAATTTAATGTTTTCAAGGCTACTGCATATTGACGTGTTTGCTTTGACTGCTTCATTATATTTTTTCAGCTACTTCAACTATAATTTTACAATATTACCCTAATAAATCATTTCTACTGCTACTTCAACTATGATTTTACTATATCAATCTAATAAATTATTTTAAGAATATAAACGTCAAAATTAAGACAAAATAAATAAAAAATAAAAAATTGAGTCTTCCTATTTAAGCTAGATAAATAAAATTGAATAATTATTTTAATAATTGTTTGATGATTATATTTGTGTTTAAAAGAGAACACTTTAAAAAATATAATAGTAGTATAATTAAATCAAGAAGTTTATGTATCTTAATAAATAAAATTTTGATATACTCTCAAAATTCTATATGTGCAATATAAATTAGAACAAAATAGGTAACAAATAAAATTTTCTATAGATCTCGGTAATTAACAACTTAAAGTTTTTTAAAATATATCCAAAAAACTTTTTATCGATATCACATAAATCGATATTAAAATATAATTTATATTGGGTCCGTGCTAGCACGGACTTTCGTAACTAGTATATAATATATATTGTATTGATTGATAAATTCGATGATGTTTGAGTCCTTGTTCTTTAGAAATTTTTTAGTTATGGCAAAAAAGAAAAAAATAATAAGGTAAAATTAGAAGAAGTCATTAATATTTTCTTGATTATGTGAAATATCATTTATTTTGAAATGAAAGAAATATTGTTATCCAATACAATGTTTATCACTAAATAACTATATAAAATAGTAATTAAATTTGAATTTCCTAAACAAACTTAATAAAATTTATTCATAATAAATATTTTCTTAAAAGATGTATCAAACGAGCAAACTAAATAATATGAAGTGGCAACAATTTAATGGGAACAGCATTGCAATAACAATAACTACATTTTAAATCCTAAATAAGTCCAAGCCTTCAATTAAAATTTAACTCACGTAAATTGGTGCAACTTGAAAATAAGGCGATTTTGGTTTTGAACTTTTAACTTTTAGGATAGGAAAAAATTAAAAAGACTTTTAAAATTCATAATCTAAAATACACTTTAACTATTTGTATAACTATATTAAATCATTTCATTAAGATAAAAAGAATATTTTAAAGTTATATTGTTTTTATTTATAAAAATATTACTTTCTTTTTTAAATGAACTATAAATAAATAAATAATAGTTTGGATCAATAAACTTATGAAATTACTTTTAATGAAACATTCTACACTTCAAATGTTTAATATAGTATTATTGAACCCGCACAAGTTGGTTCTTTACTAGTTTATAAATACAAGGTGTTAAAGAAAATAAAGTTTTAATTTAATATTCAAATCTTAATATATACATCTCAACTATTAATATGTGTGTTCAAATTCATACACCAAAATTTATGCACATCCTAATATTTAGACATCTTAATCTAATTAATAAAAATAAATGAGACTGAAACATATTAAACATTCAATTAATTAAATTGTGCACTTACAATCCTTTAATTGGTGAATATTTACAAATCTATGATAATTATTACATATTACTTGATCACTCATGTATTAAGTTTTCGTATTGTTACCGATATGGATTATGATGCACTGGTAGGAGTTCTTCACCCTTAACTAGAGGTCTCGAGTTCAAGTCTTAGGAATGGAAAAACATTTGTTGGGAGCACCATCCTCGAATGGACCCTACAATATGCGATCCAGATTTAGTCAGGGCTCTAATATAATTCTATCATTTGGAAGGGATAAGCACTATTTTAATTAAGTAGAAGGATAAAAAAAATGTCATTAACTATTTACGGATCTATATGCTTCGATTGGAACTTGGCTGGTATACCACAATAATAAAACTTCCTTTTATTTTTTTGATTCGGATCGGATTTATGTTGGCTTCGTTGGGAGGCTCGCGTAGTTTGTTACGTCAGCTCCAAAAGGATAAGTTGCGTTGGAATTGATAAAGTTCCGTGGAGTTCATAATTGCATAAAAGGAGTCAAAGTAGTGGCTGCGGCGCGTTGAGGCACTTCTTCGATGGTCCCCGTACGCCTGGCCTGTCAGCCCACTCTGAAGAATTCATGATTTATATATGTTTCAAGCCGGTGAAAGGGAGTGCGGAATAAGGATTGATTTCATGGTTCAAAAATACTTTTTTTTTCCACCAATTAAATTAATTTACCCCTAACGTTACTTTCGAACTTCTAATTGTCCCTCAATTGCCAGCACAGTTATTCGACATCTACTTAAACCGGGTGAAAATCATTTTCATCCCAACTTTGCTTTAAAATCAAATTTTTCTCTCAATTTTAAATAATAATCAAATTTTCTCCTTTATTTTATACATTGTCCATTTTACCTTTGTTGTATAAATATATTTAATATTTCCATATATAGTATATAATTTATTTTTAACATATGTATTTATAAATTTTTTAAAATTCATTAATATTATAAGTAGAATAGTATTTTTATGAATTTATCACAAAATTTAATATTATTTTATAATTGTTATTTCAATATAATATGCATTAAGTGTGTGTTTACTTTTGTTTTTCTTCACTCTCTTATTCTATGCATTTCATATTACATGACCCTCCTTGCTTTGATATTCTTTAAAAAAAGTATAACTTACACAAATCACATAATGTAAAGTGATAATTATAATTTTTTTCCTACTTTTACACTATTTACATAAATCGCTTAAAAAACTAGTAGTATGGATATTTTAATTACTTTAATATCGGATACTTTAATTACTGATTCTGTTGAGATAAAAAAGGAACAAAATATATAATTCAATTTTCAGTTCCATAAATAACGTTGCATTAATTAATTATGAAATTTTCCTTCTTAACATCTCCAATTCAAAATTTTGAAAACTTCTCCTTTCTCATAGGATCAAATACTCATTTTAGAAATCAAACTTTTCCATTTGTAACAACTTTTCAAAATTCAAAATTTCAAAAAAAAAAAAATCAAAATTCAAAAAAAATTATTGGGAGCATCTTTCCAAAATAAGCATACATCAACTCATTGTATCCCCACCTTTATTGTAATTGATACAAAAAATGCACACAACTTGATTTTGTGTCATGTATGATTGTATTTGAAATAAAATAAATAGAAATATAATTTTGTATAAAAAAACTTATGTATTTGATAGAAATTTTTACATACTTCAGCACATTTTGTCCTCCACTCTGTTGTACTTCATATAAAAAAAGACAAATAATTTATTTTTATATCATTTGAGACAAAATAAATGGAAATACAATATTGTATCAATTGATACAGATGATACAATATTTTTAAATATATCAACTACAATATTGTCATTGTTGTATTCGATACAAAAAATACAAAAAAAATACACATAATTCAATATTGTATCATGCACTGTTGTATTTTGATACAAAAGTACACAGAATTCAATATTATACTATGCACTGTTGTATTTGATACAAAATTATACAAAATCCAATATTGTATCATGCACTGTTGAGTTTGATAAAAATTACACAGAATTCCAACATTGCATCAATCACTGATTTGCTCTTTCGAATAATCTAACAAAACTTGCAATTCACTCACTTTTGTCATGAATTGAACGTCGTAAGCTTCAATTTTTGGGTGTTTCTCTTCCAATTTCGATACCAAAATAAGCTTGTTTGTCGACAAAAATTGTGCGCCCTTTGTGATTCACTATTAAAAATAAAAATACTTCAATATTACTTCATTCACTATTGTATTTAATACAACATAGAGACGATCTAAATAGGTTTACAAAATTTTTTAAAAATGAAGAAGACGAATACAGAAGAAGAAGAAGAAGACGAATACAAAAGAAGAAGAAGACGAATACAGAAGAAGAAGAAGACGAATACAAGAAGAAGAAGATCATGGAAATGTAACATCAATTCCTATAGAAGATAGAAAATCTTAATTCTCCAAAGAAAAATGGTACAAAAGAAGTCCAATTCCTAGGCCGCCAATATGGCTATAACGATTTAGACATCTGAGCAGCAGATTGACCAATGATATCCACCGTCTTTGATGGTTTACGGCCCTTGTCTGGACCACCAATGATACCCCATTTCTCAAACTGCTTTTGTCGCGCTCTTGCCCTTTCCTTTTCTTCCTCAGATTTTGATGCAAAGCAGTATGGACAAGAGACGGCATACTCCCATTCGGGGGATTCCATATCAGCGTCGCTCACTGGTTTCTTGCATCCATAGCAAAGTTTGAATGTTCCCTGCACCAAACCATGCTCAACAGATACTCGTTTGTCAAACACAAAGCATTCCCCCTCCCAAAGGCTCTCTGTCTTGGGAACTTCCTCCAGGTACCTTAAAATCCCACCTTCTAGATGATAAACCTGGTAAGAATCAGCCGAAAGCACACCATTAAACAATATCATCTGAGCACCTAAAACACTATCATGTTATAACCATTTAATTCTTTTTTTTTTTATTTGCATCGGGTGTCCGAGTCTCTTAGAGCCCTGACTAATCCCGGGGGTGCACAGACCCTCGGCAAGGAGTTTCCCGCAAGTGCACCACGGTTAATTCAGGTTTTACCCAGTCCGATGGCCCTCAGAAATTGTTTGCACCCAGTGGGTTTCGAACTTGAGACATTGAAAGGGAGCAAACCCCAAGGCTCAAGTCTATTACCACCAGGCCAACCCCTGAGGGTTATAACCATTTAATTCTTGATATCATTAGATTGCACACTAAGGTGTTCGAAGAATTTGCTAGTGGAGCAACTTGCAACACGAGGATTATAAAGTCTCAACTTGTTGGAAGATATTTGTGTATATCCTTAATTCTTTCGTCTTTGCTAGGCTGAGATTACATGTTATTACACACTACTGTTTTTTGGGGTGGGTTGGATGGGGGTTGGTAAAAAATAGGCAAGAAGAAGAAGCAATGGTAGAAGAGGTATCTTTTCAAAGAATATAAAAGGACAATCAAAGTGCAATCAACCAAAACATAGACTGAAATTTACAGGTAACACTGAGCAGTTTCCTTAAAAACCTTACAAATAAACCATTTTGATTTAATTTTTACCTCATCAAAACCATTGCTGAGGAGAAAACTTGAAGCTTTCTCACATCGAATTCCACCTGTACAGTACATTGCAACTCGGGGAACCTTCTTGCTTCCTTCTTCCTTTGTCAGCTTATCTGATGCTCCAGCAGAACAAAAAGACTCCAACTTGTCTCCTGCAAGTTTAAAATGATCCTCCACCCATGATGGAAAATCCCGGAATGCTGTGGTACAAGGATCAACTGCCCCCTTGAACTTCCCGACTCTAATTTCATAGTCATTGCGAGCATCAATCACAACCTAATTTTGAAATACTGAAATTTAGTGAAGTATTACAATTGAAAACCAAAGTTATTTTCTCAGAGTAAGTTATGTTGCCTCTTTGGTTGGTCTTTGGGACCGATAGCATGTTTTTTGCAGTCAAAATTTTCTTCCAGGAGTAGATGTACAGGAAATTTATTTCAAACAGAAAAACCTAATAACGAATGTATCAAGAACAGGTAATGAATTCCTATACTTGCTAATAAGTAAAACCCCATAAAGAACGGGCAATCCTCAAACTCTTTCCATTTAAAAACTAGAATTTCCCTATATTACCATGTTGGCTTAGCATGTGATAACTTTATTTGCATATCAGGATAGCATTAGAATATGTATAAGCCTAAACACTGATAGCGAGCATGTCCAACATTAACTTGAGTCAGTTTTCAAAGTTAATGTCCAGGTATTTATGCAAATAGTCAACTTGGGAGAACCTGGGCTTGCTTGTGGCATCTGATGGATCAGCATGCTAAAGTTTTTTGTACAAGATACAGAGAAATTTTCATATATTTTGTAATACAAGCAATTAGTAGTATATGTCACATAAAATACTAAATGTAACTGCAAAAAAATTTATGCATTTACGCATATTATTGTTCTACTATACTGGTGGTGGTTAGGCATTTCAGAAGGCATAAGAAAGAAGAGAAAAAGGTTCTAAATTCCTATATAAGTTAACAAATCAAACACAAATCTCATGCACAGCCCTTTTCGTGTTACTCCATCGCCACTTGAGCACATCAAAAGCATATATATGTTCTTGTAATATAACGTCAAACCTCTCTATAATGGTGTCGTTTGTCTGGACTATTTTTTATGCTATAGCGTATGACTAGTAATACATAATAATATTTGACATTTAGATCATATTTGGTGGTTCTACACAGCATATGCAAAAGGTCAGTTATCTTGACCTTTTATGTTATAAAATATTGAGTACTTACTTTTTTAAAAAAAAGAAAATACAAAGAGTACCCTGATGTAGGAAAAATGATCACTTACTAATTCACTCAATTAATCCCCGTACAAGCAAGTTCAATATTCAGAATTGCAACATAAACAAGACGGGGATTTGGTTTTTCTACAGTAACAAGTCCACAAGCAAAGATTATAGTTAATGTAGGATGTTGCAACAACAATGTAAAGAAAAAAACAATACCAATTATACCATTTAAGTCAAATTTTAGGGTTCAGATAAGGGGTTGAATGCTCTAAATTTCAAGATAAAGTAGGTATGTGACATTTGCTTGGCCCAACCTTCCAATCCTGTATTGGGCATGATTATAAATCTAACCGACAGGACAAAAGGCGGATCAAACACAGTATTAAGTCTACTCCATGCATTAAAACTCCAGTGATACCTCTAGGCATACTAAATATGATGAGATCCAACAATGTGGCAAATGTAAGGATGCTACTCTGTCGGAAGAAAAAATAAGTCGGGGCAATTTTTTAAAGTATGAGCTAATATTACACACAATGGATGATTTATATAAGTGGAACGTAAACTCATAATACAGGATAATATGTACCAAGAAAGAGATACGGGAAATCATTTAGGATATGCATGATTTCAATCACAAGTCAGCCGAAGAATATGAAGCAAATTATATGAATTTTAGGCTCAAGCTGAAGTTACAAGTTACATGTCAGAATTTTTATGTTGATGAAAAATAAGATTCTTCAAGAATCCATTTATCAATAATTAAACAGAACAAGGATAAGGATGTTATGGAACAAAGAACTTACAACATCTGGATCACTAATCAATGCATTCCAATCCGTCGGTTTAATGTACTTGCCAACTCTTTCAATGGGTGAAACAGAAGGCATTCCAAGTGTAACTATCTGTTCAAGGAACATATTATGACTGCTTGATTCTACGAGGGATATACAATAAGGCAACTTCCAAGATCTGAGGGGCATAAAGGCATTTATATTCAATGTGAGGCAACTTTATCGCACTTGACCATCGAACCTACCTCTTTTTTGAGCTTCACCCTCACATGATCCCACCTAAAGGGAGCATCCTCACCTGCTGCAAGAGGAGAGCTGCTCGTATGTCCATGATGAAGAGCCTCTTCCTCTGGGCTCACTGGTGACTCGATCAATCTAAGCCCATTCAGACGCTCATCACTTTGAATGAATGCAAGAACACTTTCCACTGAATCCCGTGTACCACATATGCTGCCATTGATTCCTTCAGATGCAAGAATAATACCACCTGAAACACGCTGAATTTGATCAGCTTAGTGAGAAACGAGCAACACCGAAAAATGCACTATGAAATAAAATTGCACTTGGAAGAGAAACTGAATAAACGGAAAAGGATTGACCAGCCAAATAGAGAACACATATAGCTACTATTTCATCATAGACAGAACCAAGTGGAAATGCTGAGAAGAAGGAGCAAGACTTCTTATCACTTTCTTTTATAATACATCTAACTTTTAATGTGATAAAAAGTAAAGACATGGTTAAGGAGAAATTTGCAAGGGGCTATCGATAAACAGAAATGACTCAAGGGACGTGCATTTATTGAACACGAACTAAGAGGAAAACAGAAATAGGCTCCTTGCCACCAACTTTTCCAATTATTCAGAGTTGAACAAAAAGGAGAATAGAAATTTAGCTTATCATCCATCTAACAAAACATAATCCACAAAATGAAGCCATCTCTGGCATGCAAAGCAAAAGCAACAGCTTCCTGGCCGATGTCAAAACTCAAAGAATTACATAAGCTAGTGTTTATCTATCAGATACTGTCCAATGGCGGAACATCAAAACTAGACACTTGAGCAAGAAAAAAAAAACTTGGTATAATCTAGCAACTTCCAGAAAAATAATAGATACCAGTTATGCAAGCTTGCAGAAAATGAACAATATATATTCCTCTTCATATGCAAATACTTTAAGTAATCACGCCCCAATTCCAAACATGAATGAGATAAGCAAGGGCGCACTTAGCACTGCATTAAATTAAATAAATTACCATATGCAACTAAACAGAATTACAACTTTAAAGCTGCAATAACAGGAATACCTCTACAACTTCGTCTGGAAAACACTTTAATGTTTCTACAATAAAACAGATCTGCAACTGTAAGCAAATAAAAAGGTAAGATTTACCAGTTGTTCACAGAGTTCCTTCAATGGTTTCCTCAAATCAGCATGGTCAGCGAAATCAGCAAATTTATAGAAAGAAACCACCACAAGCTGTGGGTCGGAGCTCAAACCGCTACCTTTCACCTCCTCTTTCCTCGATGCATTAGCTTTCAGAATGGGAACAGGATTTGTCGAAGAGAAGCACTTAGAGGATGCAAGATTTTTCGGGATATTGGTAGTAGTAATCTTGGGATTAGAAAAGAAAGGAAAGGTAGGGGCTTTTGCTCGTACTTCAGAGGTGGATTTCATGGTGCAACGGGATGAACTAATGGCAAGGTTAGGGTTTGGTGAAAAGGCAGTCGATGATGATAGCATTTTGAGTGACGCACTTCTTGTATGGGCAAACCGAGGATGAGGCCGCATTGTGAGACATGTAGCGATGCCTAAACGCCCCTGACCTTAAATTTGGATTAAAATAAATAAATAAAAACCTATGGGATTTCCACAATGAGTAAAGTAATTTTTTATTCTTTTTTCCAAAAAAGATTATGTTATGATTTCGAAATTTTATAATTGAAATATTTACAAAGTGATATAATCAAGTTATTTCAAACTCCATAATAACGTCATATAAATGAAATAGGAGAATATTTTTTTTATATAACAAAGAATCTTAATAGTTCGATTATTTGTTACCTTAACTTTCACATTATTGGTGATAATTTGATTCCCCATCTTGTAATTGTCCTTTTTTTTTATGCCAATCTATTTACAAACAAAACAAGAAGAATCTAAAAAATATTATTATATTAAGGGGGAAATTTTCATGTATATGTAATTGCTTAAAACAACGAAACATCTGGCACTATAGTGAAATCAAAGAAAGAGTTCACATAGAGGTACCGAGAAGAGCTTCGACAATGATTCGCTTTGGTTATTATGGAATGACCAATGCTGAAGGAATTGTGCCAGAAATTTTTTTGAGTAATGACTTAGAAAAAATCTAGGGTAGGCTGGTTTTTGGGCAAATATGAATTAGGCGAGGTATAGGGCAATCCGAGAGTGGATTGGGGATGATTTTGGAGTGTGATCTGTTTTTTCTAATAGCCAAGACATTAAAGAGCCCATAAGACTTTATGAAATCGAAATCGGGTAAGTAAAACTCCATGTCACGATCCAAGCGAGACCCTAAATGTGACACGACGATTGAAACCTCGAGGCATCCCAACCAAGCCATCTGAGCATATCATATATGAGCATTCATAAAGTAAATAAAACATCAACCAACATTTTCTAATAGAGTGAAAATAAATTATCAAGCCATAATAATCTAGGTTCTCCCAAATAAATAGGATGACACTTTAAGTTTTGGTCTAAACATGCCTCTACTAACATGGGCGAAGGCATAGGTTATGCTCCTAGCTCACCCTCAACATAAATAAAAAAAGAAGATAGTCTCAAAATATCAACATGAACCAAGAAAGTAAGAAGTAGTTATGATGAGCTTGCTCTCGAAACATGAGAACTCACCAATCAATCATCAAGAGTGTTACAACCCAGACTAGCCTCTAGGTGTGACACGACGATTAGGATTTCCTAGGAAACTGTAAGGACCCGTTAATTAGAAGGTTAGAAAGTGAAGAAAAAATGAAATTGAAAAATTTCAAAGGCAATTCATGAGCCCAGTTCATGACCCATGGTTCAATCCACAAGTCGTAGACCAGGCTCTGGAAAGGGGCTACAAGATTTGAAATTTTTCTAAGTGTCAAAGGAGTTTACAAGGGTTATTCACGACCCATAGAATGGAATACAGACCGTAGAAAGAGGTCGTAGATTAAAGCCCTGAGTTGATGAAAAATTGAGATTTTTGTAAATGAAACCACAACCAACAGGATGGCCCGTAGTCCTATTTACAGTTCGTGGTTAAGTTTCGTGGATGGGGTCCTGGAGATTGAAAAATTGGCTAAGTGTGGGAGGATACCACGAGTTTATTCGCGACCCATGGATCAGTCCACGACCCGTAGATAGGTTTTATGGATTAGGTGGTTGAAAACTAGACTCTGAAAATTAGAAAGGGAGAACAAGGCGACGTAAACCACGACTCATATTTGAGTCCACGACCCGTATTTTGGGTTTCGTGAATTCAATCCGATAGTTTTAATGAAAGGCATTTTTATCCTTTCTGCGTATCCTAGGCTTAAGTTACATTATTTTTATGGTTTCCTAAGCCTCTCATCAGACCTAAAAACCTCTAAGACTCCCCCAATCACTTCATTCTCCCATCCTCTCAAAATATTTTATGGCAAAAACTCTCAAGAAGAGTAAGGCAAAAGCTAGGGTTTCCAAGGTTCTTCCCCAAACTTCAAGTTTCTCTTCCTAGCCTCCTAATCAAGATATGCGAGTTGATTTGTGAGTTTCTTTCGCCCACAGAGTCCTTACTTAAACTTTTTACCTTTTCTTTAAGTTCCTTAAGAATACCATTACGCATGCCAATGATTTAAATGATGATTTTATGATGTATTACCATGTATTTTGTCTCCAACGATATCATGCAATGTTTTACTATATTTTTTCATGAGTATTGAGTTGATGAGTATGACCCTAATGTGTAGGGTTTAATTGATGATGTGTGAGTGATCACACCCAAATTACACCTCCCAATTGAAGTGTAAGCGGTTGCTATCAAATATAGAACCTAACAATGGTTAGTGTCGATCCCGCAAGGAATATGGTCTAGACTTGGAACAGTCAAAGAAACATCGAGTAATTAATCATCTTATTTCCAAATGTGGGTTTATGATTTAAAGAAAATAGTAAATAAAGCCTATACTAGTGTCAAATAGGATGCAAGTATTACGAAATCTTTGAGAGAAGATAACTAGGGTATTATGTTCCCTATGAATTCTTAACATAGCGTAATCTTTTCTAGTGTGTAATATGCAGAACTTGTAAGTTATGTTCACCTAAGTCCTTGGGTCGACAAATAGATGAATTTCACCATGCAACTTGCCCTGTCTATGGTTGTCTACATTACTAACCCTTAACCTTTGGACCGTTCAAGCTAATCAGATGAGTGTAATCACATTAAATCTCTATTATTTATCCCTTTTTTCCATTTGTTACCCCCTTGGGCCGACGAGTAAGAATAAGACGAGTTCTAACGTTGTCCACCGTTAAAAAGCAATCAAAACAAAAAGATAAATAATACATGCATGCACATCTTTCAAGAATTACAAATTATTTGGTGTTTACTTTGTTAGTTTTTCATAGTTCCCACAACCCTAGTTGTGAATTTATCTACTCATAATCATTTTATTCGAAGTGATCATGATTGATGTTTGCATAATTAAGAACTTACAATGATGAATTGAAGAACGAAAATTAGAATTCTTCACTTGATTCGCAACACAAAAATCCAAAAGTATGCACAAAGTATTTTTGTCTCCAAACTCAAAGCATAAAATTAAAAACTGATAATAATATGTGTGACATGTCCAAAAACAACTAAAAATCCTATTTATAGATATAGAAAATCAAATCCTAAACGGACAAGGAAAACTAGATTTGGGTCGGACCACAAGCCCAAGTACAATCTATAGAAATGAATATGACTCATTGTCTGGAGTCATAGATTGTATCCTTTAAATTCTGGGCCTTTTCACGAACAATCATCCACAACTTGTAATTTGGAATACGCTTCGTGGTTTTTATCATGAACTGAAACTCTAATTTTTCTATTATATTTTCCATGATCAATTTCATAGTCTACGAACCATCATGTTCCTTGTAATTCAAACTTGAGAAATTATTAGCTTCTCTATATCTCAACCACGAGCTCCATCTACGGCTTGTGGATCAAACCACGGGCCATGAATGAGCTTGTATTAGGCCAAATCCCTATAAAAATTGCAATCTTCTCATTAACTCCTCAAATTCTATAATCTTATAAAAACATCACAAAACACAAATCAAATCTACTAAAATGCGCCAGAGACCACACAAATTTCAAGTTTAAAGCATAAAAAATATCGTCTTTTGGCAGTACATCAGTGGGTTGCTTAGTATTTAATTTAAAATCACATATTTTCCTATGTTCATGCATTATTGTTTTGATTTATGAGTTTTCTAGTTAATGTACAAGCCCACTAGGTTTAAGAAGTTTTTGCATATGATGATGATGATGAGGGCATAAAATAAAGATTTTAAGTAAATGATTTTGTCAAAGATATATGCATGTCAATGATTCCCTTCAAAGATATTTATGATGGTCTCCAAAGTGAAAGGACAATTCTCATTTGGTGGTTCCTAAGATTTCAAGCTACTCTTATGAAATTGCTACTTGTGATTCTAAGTTTCATTACTTTACTAAGTACAGTTTTAAAGTATTATGTGGAATGACTTAGTATCGAATGAGGAATTAAGGTGGGGTTCGGTAAGGAAACCCTAGAAACAACCCTTTGCCCCCATTAACTATGTGCAACCATACGAACCCTTATAGGTTAGACTAGTGGATCCACGTAGACCATTTATGATAATTGATGATGCATGCTTAAGTGACGGAGTTCCACCTGATAAGTAGTCTTCCCATGCCAACGTAAAAAGTTATGTTGGATTCCATGTAGTAGCTCAAATGGTCTTATATGTCGGTTACAATCTATTTCCACAAAGTGTGAGAGTTGATGTCTTCACTCCATCACATGTGTTTCATATAATGTATTGATTTTACCCTATATCGAGCTTTATGCCTTGTGCATGCTTAAGCTCATTTAATGATGATTTTACCATTTCATGCATGAAGCCCTTTAAATTTTATGAATGATGGCTTTACAATTTCATGTTTGCATTATATTTTATATACTTAGTACATTCCAAAGTAGTAACACATATTTTGCCTACATGGTGTCACCATGTAGGGACTGACGCTCCTCCTCCACCGACACGTGGCTAGTCCATTGGCGTTCAAGGTTATTTGTACTAGTGAGCCCTTAGTTTGGGTCTTCACCTATTTTTCTTCATGCTTTGTATTTTTTGAACGGATGTATATTTTGGATTTTTATAACTGGAGGCTTTTACTTTCTAACTTATTTTCACGTCTTTTCTATTTGAGAAAAATTGAAACCATGCACTGATTCCTATTAAATCATGTGTAGATGGTATGTTTTGGACAATGATGTATGTTTTTTGAGATGTTCCCTTTAAACTTAAATAATAACCCTTAGTCCCTTTCCCAATTTATTTTTGCACTTTATTAATATTTACCAATAAATGCCTGATGTATGCTAAGATGGCTTGGATGAGGTGCCTACGGAACCCTTATTCGCCGTGTTACTACTAGGCCCTATACTTGGGTCATGACAGAAACCCCAACCAAGCCTATTAACATATTACAAACACTCATAAGGTATAAAAAGCATAAATCACAATCTAATAAGGGATAGGGAATGGGTCTCATCTTACTTTAAAGGAAAGGAACAACCCCAATAAGAAATGAAAGGACAACATAGACTCCATAAACAATCCAACATTCCTCTAGATATAAATAGGAAGGGGATATGGACATGTTCCTAACTCACCCTTAAAGGTAGCAAAATGAAAGTCTTAAAGTATTAATAAAATCTAAACAACTGTCACGACCTGGATAGGGGGCCTAGATGTGACATGGCGAAGGAGAACCCGAAAGTCCTCGATCAACCATCATAGCATCATTACACTCATCATCAGTCTGAAAGCGCGGAAAATAAACACATAACATCCAAATTTTAGGAAATTAGGGACTTGGGACTCAAACTATGGGGACATTTTCGGGAATGGGATATACATGCGTTCATATAACACATAGCAATAATCTCTAAGGGAAAAGGTGAGTGGGATTCCATTTTGGGGCATACCGGGATTATGGGACTTACCACATAAGCAGATAGTCATTCAAATCCCCAAAGTTCATATCCTAAGAATAATAGATGACAATACTCATAATAAAATCAAATAAACGAAGCTTTTATAAACATAGCATTCAACATTCGAGTCGGAGTACAAGAGTTTAGAGTTTGTCCATAAGCCTCTACATAGATGAAACG
>JBCEWC010003741.1:0-29256 GCA_038996855.1 Solanum aculeatissimum
CTTCTTTTAGTGTACTTTATTCTTGGGTTGAGAATTTAAGTGGTCTTTTAGTCATAACCCTGTTTTGGGTCGTGACATAAAACACAAAAAATAATAATTTCAAACAGAAACCAAGTAACTATTTTGTTCTTAGAAATACCAAGTACAATGAAAATCTTACCATCATTTATTCTCTTCTTTTTTTTCTTAATTCCTTTTTTTTTTTGACTTTTCAAGATCATAAATAAATACTTTTTTCAGAATAGGATTAAATGCACATTAAATATGTATTTTTTTTTTAAATGAAAAATAAAAGTTCTTAAGAGTCAACATAGATATAAATAAAAAAAATTTAATCTATAAATATTTTTGAGAATTGACATGATTAATAATATAAACTCTTAAATTATACGTTCTTACCATTTTTTCTTAAAATATATGCACTATATAATTTTTTGACAAAAAAATATTGGAGTGATCGTCACCGCCTATAGGAATATTATTCTAGATAAGAGATAATGACAAGCAAATTTAAATATCTAAATGGAAATGAATAATCAACAGCCACATCTATAAAATCAGACAATCAGATATATGATTAAATTTGTAATAACAAATTTTAGGATAATTAGCAACAGGAAAATAAATAATTTACAACCAATAATGGAGGCTCTTAGCTCAAGCCAGCAATCACTCAGGTTAGCAAATAGATTCTAATCTCCATTTGAAATTTCATCTGTATTTTCTATTAATTCTACCTAACTTTATAATGATGTGAAGCATATGAGAAAGGAGAACATATGATGAGGGAATTTTAACAGATCAATTCTTTGACTATCTGAACTTTCGCCTCAACAAATTCGATTTTTCACTTTTACTTTTATATCAAATTGGAAGACCTAATTAATAAGTTATGAGTGTGTAGATGTTGTGAAAGATTGGAAGATGGGAAAGTAGAGTGCAAGTGTGCAGAAGGATGGTCTTGCTCTGTCACAAAAACAGATAGTTCCAAGGCTGGCAAGCCATTCTGCCAATGTTACGGTGGCACCACTTGTACCCGCCTGTATGTATTCTGATAATTCCTATATACTCAAACATATATAAAAGTAATATATGTCGATAGCGTAATTTTTTTTTTTATATTATTAATGCGATTTAATCAGTTATGATAGGTTATGATTTTATTTTCCTAGGTTAAGTTTAAGTGGTATATACCGATAGCATAAATGATATTTACACGATCAAGTAAAATTATAAGCTATGAGTTCATCTGAACTTATAGGTTTTTGCTTAGGTTTATGTATTTGTAAGAAAATAATTTTATTAAATATGTACGGATAATAGATTTTGAACCTAATCAATTTAATGGAGATGGTAGAATTAGGAATCTGAATGATTTAACCCATAAAAGTTCAAATTCAAGATTGATCCCCCAATATAATCAGAAAAGTTATACATAGGAATATAATTATTATAACTTACCTAAAGCATATAGTGTAAAGAGTTAATTTTATTTTTTTAATTTATAAAAAATTCTTAAAAACATGGTAATTCAAATACATTAATTTAATAATTCAGATACATTAATTCAGTTTCGGATATTAAAATTACTAATAAATTATGATTTTAAGTATCAACATATAACATTTAAAGCATGACACATTGAACATAGATAAATTTAAGAATCAAAATTAATATATCCGAATGAAAAAAAAATTAAATGAATAAAAATAATAGAAAATATGAGAAATAAAGGAGCATATATAATTAGGTAAATAAAGGAGATTATTGTTGAATCTCCCAAGTCAGTTACACTACTATATGGTAAAAACAGTAAGAGACCTGCCATCATAAGTTAGAATTCACCAATAGAGCATTGAAAAAAGTGATCTTCGGATAAATAGTGTGTAACAACCTATATTCAGATAGAAATCTCATATCAGCGAAATACATGAGAAATATTGGATATATAAATAAATATGTCTTATCTATTAGTGACGTATTTTAAAATCGTAAAGGGTTTAAGCCCAAAGTAGGTATTATAACTAGCGGGCTGGAACTAATACAATTGCTCATTTGTAATTTGATGAAAAAGGGAAGAATCTAATCCAGAGGCACAGAAAGCACTAGAGGGGTCAGATGGTTGCAAGGTAATCTGCAAGACAGATGCAGGATATAGTTGCAAAATCAGCAAAGCAGGGGAAGTGATTGCTGAATGTGGAGAAGGATGCATTTGCATAGTGGATGAAAGTGGCAATGTTAAATGCATAATCAAAGCACAAGAAACTTCCTGCTGTGCTTCTGGTTGTTACTAATAATATTCTGGATTTGTGGCTTTGTTTGTGTGTTTTCAGTTTGGTTTATCAAATAATATGAACATCTCTTCGTTTAAATAATTACTCTATATAAATCAGATATTTGTTTTTGACTCTTCAGTAGTTACTTACAATTTATTACTCCCTTCGTTTCAACTTATATAATACTTTTTGAATTTCGAGATTTAAACAAGTCTTATAGTAATTTCTATTTTCATAGATCTTCTAAATAATTAGTTATTATGATGTAAAGTATTTTTAAGTAGTTTTCTAATATATAAATTTTATTTCAAAAAATAAACTTAAAGATTTCATGCCTAATTTCATGGACAAACTTAAATTCTTTGATTTTCGAAATTTAAATGGTGACACATAAATTTGAGTAGATAAAATATTTTTTATTTGTAGTTATTAGGTTAATGTGATTTACAACAATAGATATCGTCTATAGTATTTCTAATTTGGAAATGCAAAATTACAAAACTAATTTGCGAGTTGCAACGACAATCCCTTAGAATTTAGATAAGAACCAAAGCCAAAAAATTACCAAAAAGTTTATGAAAAGACCTCTCATTGAGTACACAAGCGGGATTTGGGAACAATTCAACCAAGATATGTAATATTAATGTTTTACATATGAGACTCTTAAATATTCTAATTCCCGTCTAGAAATAGAAATTTAGTATGTGGACAATTCAATACAGGGGTTCAATATTGGTAAATTATAATTGGGATAGATCCTAATCTGATACCACGTAATCAAATATGGTGGAGATATTTTGTGATTGTGCTGGCTAATTATTCACAAAACTAGTTAAGTATAGGAACCTACCTGCTCAATCATACCTTTGATTATAGATACAGGTTGAGCCCATTCGATTTGGATGTCAAAAGTTAGATTTGGATATCTATTTGGATCTAGTTCTAAGTTGGACAATTTAGTTTGGGCCATAAAAGTGATTGACAAGTCATACAATTTTTTTTAGGCTTTTGTGGTAATCAGGTTTCTTTTCATATTTGTTATTTTTATTATTACGAGCTTATTGTTTTCCAACTAATACAAGCTTGACACTTTTATAACGATTTATTTCCTTTTGGCAGAAAATTAATTGATTTTGGTTTGTATCTTAGCTTCTACTATAAAATATGTTTCACCATCAGCAAGAGACAACGGCTTATATTTGTGCTTCAAATTTTATTTGTAATCATTTTCAAGATTGAGACAATTTCTCTATTAAAAAAATAATACTAGCCACTTACTGTTTTGGAAATTTTATTTTTAATTTGACATTCTCAATCATTTTGCGATGCTTGATAATTTACAATTTGATTTCTGTCTTTGGTCATCTCCCGTTTGTAAAATTACCAATAACAAACATTTGTTTGCTAACATCTTTAATGTAGTATATTTCGCAATATATATTCGTCAAGTCCCAAATTTTCTTTGCCAATGCACATCGAACAACTCATTAGAAAGAGTAATTAATATAGTAACTTTATTTAAAAATGAAATAATTGAGTTTGATAAGAGGTTTTGGATATGAGGTATGCAAAAAAATATCTATCTCATCTCTTTCAAAGCTTTAACCTCCTGTAGAACGATTGTAGGGCTGTGCCAACTGTCCTGGCTTCTTAATTTCCAAAGAGATCCTCCTACATCTATATGTAAACACTGGTTTATCAAGAATACGCAAGAAATGCTCTTTGAATTGTTGATTAATCGTTCGAGATTGCTTAGAACTAATAATTCATTATCTAATGGATCTTTCTGTTCTAACCTTCTATTCAAGAGTTATCAATATTTATCAAATATATTCCTATCTAACGGAACGCTATTGGATCAAATGAAAAAGACATTATTGAGAAAAAGATGATTTTTCAATACTTTCTTGTAAACTCTTAATTTTTGTCTAATTTTTTTTTTCATCTTTGTAACACCAGGAAAGTATTTGGCGAAGATGTGAGTATGCATAACAGTAAAAGAGCAGATTTATTGTTTCCACAGTACATGCTATAAAAATAATTATTATATTCTTAAGATTGTTGTGAAAAGAATGTTGGAGAATGGTCATAAAAAATTTCTTCTAGCTTGAAATGTGTCATTAATGATATTGTTTTAAAGGATATTTCACTCGATGTATGTATATCTCTCAGAAATCAACAACCTCTTCTGATATCAATTAGGAGTAAAAAAAGAAAGAATAACTAGTAATAGTAGAAACTCAACCAGTTAGAAGGAGAATCTTTTCTGAATTAGTGTAATTCTCGTAAGAACAATTATACGAGTGGGTTATTCAAAAGATTACTCAATATAAGAGTCATTTATCATGCGATAGGTGTCAAGTGTACAGTAATGTATGCAGCCGAGGCATCCTTAACTATATAAGAGGAATAATCAAATTTTAGCTCCAACCATATATATCTCTCGCTTTTGGATAGCAGGTCTAGTTGGAGGCTTGCGCGATGGACCATTAGCTTATTGAAGTCACAATTCCTTCGTCATCTTTAATGGAGAAATGCAGCAATGAAGTGGAGAAAAAGAACCATGGGATTAATCGACACACGAGTTTTGACGAGTCTGATAGGAAGAAGATTGGACATTTTTAGCAACGAGACACAAATGGGCTAAAAACTTTGATCCCAATACAGGCCCAAAGATCTAAGAAGATCAGTCTTAATAAAATATCTAAAATGCATACTTGTTATATATATAGATTATCTATTTTGTCCTTCTAGACACTGTAAGGAATAATGTTTGTTTTAGAATTAACCAATAGAAATAGGTACAGCTGTACAGTTTGTTAGGCATAGATGCTTCTTTTATTTTTCATATGATTGTATATATACAGAGATGTAGAGGAAGAATTGATACACAGAAAATTTTCAATATTGGCTCTTATATTTTCTTCTTGGTATCAGAGGAGTAATCAAGTAATTCAATCAATCTCATAATATCAAATCTATCATGGCAGAAGAAACCACCAACAGGTCAGCAACAACACCTGCAAATCTGGGAGCAGGTTCATCTTTAAGACTAAACATTGATGTCCATCATGCCTACTATCTCCATTCTTCAGACTTTCCGAGAATGGGATTGGTGAGCAGTCCGTTCGATGGAAGGGGTTATCAGGGATTGAAGAGATAAGTGCTTACAACACTTTCAGCAAAAAATAAGCTAGGATTCATCACTAGAGCTCAACCTTCACCACCTCCAACATCAGCAGATTTGCACCATGTGAGCAGGTGCAATGATATGGTAACATCTTGACTTCTTAATTCCCTTTCAAAAGATATAGCAGATAATGTTAACTATTCTCGAACAACCAAAGAACTCTGGATGAGTTTAGAACACAAATTTGATCAGTCTAATAGTGTTAAAAATTTTCATCTAAAGAAAGAGCTCAACAGGCTAGTGTAGGGAACTAACAACATTGCAGGATACTTTACTAAACTTAAGAAACTATCGGATGAATTGGCATCTCTCGATTCTCATGATAAGTGCACCTGTGTGTGTATCTATGAAGGAAAATAAAAGTTGAAAAAATCTTTGGAAGATGAAATGCTCATTCAATTTCTCATGGGACTCAATGATGCATATGCACAAGCAAGGGGCAACATTCTGATGATGAATCCTCTGCCTAAAATTGATGTTGCTTACTCCTTGATCTTACAGGATGAGAAACAAAGAGAAACCTACTTTAAGTCCTCTTGTTCCTACTGATTTTTCATCCTTCATGGTTGCTAATATGAACCAGAACAGAAATAAAAAACAACTTCAAAAGTTTACTCCAGAGGCATCAGGTTTTGGATCTAAGCCAAATATGGGATATCCTAAAGTGAATAACTACCAACAAATAACTAGATACCTAAGGCAAAAATCAGAAATATAAAGGAAAGAAGAAATGCAATCCTAATGTCCATGTTCTCACTGTGGTAAAACAAGTCATGTTATAGATGATTGCTACAGATTGATAGGCTTCCTTGAAGATTTTAATTTTATAAATGAGAAAATCTATCCAGCACAAGTCAGAGGAAATGGAATTATTACTGTGGATGAGGAATACCCTAATTATTGCATGGAGCAACTTAATCAACACTTGAGCAAGAAACAATTTGATTTCCTTATGCAAACAATTAAACAAATTAAGAAACCAGAACTAACAAATAATAATGCAACCATTTCTCATGGGACTCAATGATGCATATGCACAAGCAAGGGGCAACATTCTGATGATGAATCCTCTGCCTAAAATTGATGTTGCTTACTCCTTGATCTTACAGGATGAGAAACAAAGAGAAACCTACTTTAAGTCCTCTTGTTCCTACTGATTTTTCATCCTTCATGGTTGCTAATATGAACCAGAACAGAAATAAAAAACAACTTCAAAAGTTTACTCCAGAGGCATCAGGTTTTGGATCTAAGCCAAATATGGGATATCCTAAAGTGAATAACTACCAACAAATAACTAGATACCTAAGGCAAAAATCAGAAATATAAAGGAAAGAAGAAATGCAATCCTAATGTCCATGTTCTCACTGTGGTAAAACAAGTCATGTTATAGATGATTGCTACAGATTGATAGGCTTCCTTGAAGATTTTAATTTTATAAATGAGAAAATCTATCCAGCACAAGTCAGAGGAAATGGAATTATTACTGTGGATGAGGAATACCCTAATTATTGCATGGAGCAACTTAATCAACACTTGAGCAAGAAACAATTTGATTTCCTTATGCAAACAATTAAACAAATTAAGAAACCAGAACTAACAAATAATAATGCAACCATACATGAGAGTAATGTAAATGCAGCGGCTGGTACTATTTTAAAATACTTTGGAACATGTCTCTCTGTTTTTACTTCAACTACTTGGACCATAGATTCAGGGGCATCTGAGCAAATGTGTTTCAACTCTTAGTCATTTATCTCCTTATCTACTCTTGGAGTTCCAATCAATATAAATCTTCCCAATTCTCATTCCATAGTAGTCACTCATATAGTGTATAGATATTTTCTAATCTAACAATACACAATGTCCTCTATGTCTCAAGTTTCAAATATAATCTCCTATCAGTTCATAAATTTAGTGGTCAATTTGATTATACAGTCTTTTTCAATTCTAATCACTGTATGTTGCAGAGGCATTCAATGAAGAGATCTCAAGATTTTGGTGAGGAAAGAGAAGATCTCTATTTGCTGCATCCTTTTCCTAATAAGCCTAGTGCAAGTCAGAATAGTTTCCTGGAGTCTAAAAAATATTCTAGAATCAGTAGTTTTGTTTTCTTTCCTAGTTCAGCTTCAATTTCTTTTCCAGTTTGTTCAAATGCTTCTTACAATGTAAGGTTATGACATGTAAGATTAGGATATTTTCCCTATATATCAATGAAAAATATCAGTTTCATATCTTTTTCTTCAAATTTCGATTGTCATTATGATATCTTTCCTAGAGATAAACAGTCTAGATTATCTTTTTCTACAAGTAAAATCAGTACTAAAAGTTACTTTAATCTTATTCACATTGACACTTGGGGCCCATATAAAGTTTCTACCTATAACAATTATAGGTATTTCTTAACCATAGTGGATGATTATAGCAGAGCTGCTTGGACATATTTGTTAAGTACTAAAAGCAATACTTTCTTTGTGATTCAAAGTTTTTTTGTGCATGGTTGAGAGACAATTCAATACTAAAGTGAAAGTAATTAGATCAGACAATGCCATAGAGTTTGGAAAAAGTGAAGTTGCCTCAAAATTTTTGAGTTCGCAAGGAATTATCCATCAAACTTCCTGTGTGGCTACACAACAACAAAATGTGGTAGCTGAAAGAAAATACAGACATTTACTAGAAATTGCAAGAGTTCTACTGTTTCAGTCTAAGTTACCCCTCATTTATTGGGGTGAATGTGTTCTCACAGCTACTTTCTTGATAAATAGATTACCATCAAGAGTTCTACAGGGAAGGACATCTTATGAGGTATTATTTGGTAAATCGCCCTGTTATGACTTTCTCAAATACTTTGAGTGTTTATGTTATGCCAATACTTTGGCCCAGGGAAGAAATAAGTTTGAACTAAGAGCACATAGAAATGTATTTTTAGGATATCCTAATAATCAAAAGGGGTATAAGTTACTTGATCTAGAAACTAAGAAGATTATTGTTTCTAGAGATGTTCATTTTGTTGAAAATCATTTCCCTTTTTCACATACATCTGTTGATAACTCTATTTTTTCTTTTCATAATCATATTGACTATTATTTTACTCTTCTACTGGATTCGAATCTTGTAGCTATCAGTCCTCCCACTATTGCTCTTGCTAGTCCTAACTCTCCTCTTTCATTAGATGTTTTTAACAATTCAACTGGTCTACAAATTCAGCTAGGACAATCACCTATTCCTTCTGAATATGGTGAGTCACCATCGCATGTTTCAGTTAGAAGATCTCATAGAATTAATATTGGGACATTGCCATCACATCTTAGGGACTATATCTGTAACACCATTTATCTTAGTAATGTTACAGAATCATGTTTTGTTGTAACCCTACTAATTTTTCTTTTTTCAATCTTTCTACCCCCAGTCAAATAGTCCTACAGTCCACTTGTACCATCATAGAACCTAAAACATTTTATAAGGCTAGCAAACATGAAGGTTGGCAGAAGGTCATGGAAAATGAAATTGATGCTTTGAAGGCTAATCATACTTGGAATGTGATAGTTTTACTACAGCGGAGAAAAGTTTTACCTTGTAAGTGGGTTTACAAGGTTAAGCAACATGCAGATGGGACTATTGAAAGACTAAAGGCAAGATTAATTGTCAGAGGGGATGTATAGAAAGAGGGGATTGATTACAATGAGACATTTTCTCCGGTAGTAAAAATAACGACAATCAGATGTTTGTTAGCCATTGCTATTAAGAGAGGTTGGGATGTTTGTCAGTTTGATGTTAATAATGTTTTTTGCAAGGAGACTTGCACGAGGAAGTCTACATGAAATTTTCAAATAGTATGGATCCTCCTCAGCCTAATATGGTGTGTAAACTTAGAAAGTCTCTTTATGGGCTCAAACAAGCTTTAAGACAGTGATATGTTAAGTTAGTAGGAGCATTGTGTTTTAAAGGATATGTAGTTTCACTCAATGGTTATTCACTATTTTTCAAACAAATAGGTCAATCTATTTCAATAGTAGCTGTTTATGTCGATGATATCTTAATTACAGGAAATGTTACTGATGAAATTTAAAGTCTTAATGATTTTATGCATAAAGAGTTTAAGATCAAAGATCTAGGTCTTCTACATTATTTTTTGGGCATTGAGGTATTAAGGAAAGACCAAGAGATGATAATTAGTCAAAGGAATTTGATGTCTCTCATATTTCAGCAGTGTCATCTCCCATGGATCCTTCAGTCAAATTATTCGTAGATTCAGGAACACCTATGTCAGATCCTATAATTTACAGACATCTCATTAGAAAGATCAATTATTTGACTCACACCAAATCAGATCTATCATTTGCAATTTTGACACTCAGTCAATTTATGCAGAATCCTGTTGATGAACATTTCAATGCTGGATTAAGAGTGATTCGTTACCTAAAGAGATTTCTGAGTCAAAGTCTCTTCTTTACTGCATCACCTTCACTGTTTCTTAATGCTTTTTACGATGCTGACTGGGTATCTTTCCAGGATTCTCGCCGGTCTGTGAGTGGGTTCTTCATCAGCTTAGGTGGATTTCCCATATCCTGGAAATCAAAGAAACAAAGTTCAGTGTCTCTGTCTTCTGTAGAAGCAGAATATCGTTCAATGAGAAGGTTAGCTGCAGAACTGACTTGGCTTACCAGATTTCTCACTAATCTGTCAATTCCTCTTCCTTTACCGGTACCTATTCATTTAGATAGTCGAGCAACTATACATATAACTCATAATCCCGTGTTTCATGAACGGACGAAGCACGTGGAGCTAGATTGTCATTTTTTCGTCAATAATATCTCGCCGGACTAATATCTTTGTCTTTTGTCCCTTCCAAGGAGCAATTAGCCGACATCTTTACCAAACCTCTTGCTGGACCTTGCCACCTTCAAAACATGCGCAAGTTGGGGCTCACCTTGTTCCCCTCCAACTTGAGAGGGGATATTGAAGTCACAATTCCTTCATCATCTTTAATAGAGAAATGCAACGATGAAGTGGAGAAGAAGAACCTTGGGATTGATCGACACACGAGCTTTGACGAGTCTAATAGGAAGAAGATTGGGCTTTTTTAGCAACGAGACACAAATGGGCTAAAAACTTTGATCTCAATACAGGCCCAAAGATATAAGCAGATTAGTCTCAATAAAATATCTAAAATACATACTTGTTATATAGATTACCTATTTTGTCCTTCTAGACAGTGTAAGGAACAATGTTTATTATAGAATTAGCCAATAGAAATAGGTACAACTGTACAGTTTGTTAGGCATAGAAGCTTATTTTATTTTCCATATGATTATATATATACAGAGATGTCGAGGAAGAATGGATACACAGAAAATTTCCAATACTGACTCTTATATTTTCTTCTTAGCTCTGTGATAGTGCATGCCTTTGATAATTGCATCGTTGTACTTTGTCAAAAATTCTTAATGATAACTTTCACACGCACACAAACCCACTTTTTAATTAAATTTTTTTTCTAGCTCTTTACCCTCCTAAGTCCTAATAAAAGATGACTCATTATGAAGTGAATAGAAGAGTTCTTTCCTAATTGATGAATAACATTTTCTTTTTGAGATACCCTCTTATTTTCTAACATAATCAAATTGAATGGCGTATAAGGAACAAAGCTTGTTATGCAGTGATTTTGTTACCTTTTTATAATTCACTATAGTGCAATTAGGATATGTCTTGTAATTTTGCCAGCTGATAACGCAGTGTTTGAACTATACAGTGCGTGAACTAGGCCAATTCAAATTGGGTCTCGTAGAAAATGGAATTTTCTTAATGGACTTTAATACATAATTCTATTTGGATTGTGATTTGTGATAGTTCTAAGATGGACAGTTCAATTTGGGCCGTGAAAGTCAAGAATGACAAGTTCCATCTGATTGAAATAACCTTAATTAGGACATGTCATATATAGTAACAACAATATGAACTAATCAATTTGATTTATCAGTCCCGTCGTTATATTATATACTAAATGACACTAGTTAAATGATAAAACAACAAACACACTAATTTTATTTTATTGGAAAAAAATATATTTTTTCAACACATGAGTAATGCAAGCAGAAAAAGATTTTTCTTAAATTTTTACAACTGTCCTTCCTAATGATGATTTAGAAGGCAGCTAGCGTTACTTTATAAATAAAATTTTTATTAACCAAAATATTTATAGACATAATAATTGTATATACCCTGTAGTTATTATTCTGGTCGTTCCCTGACATATCGTAATATAGATATAGTGATAGATTAGACTTGTAATGAAATAAGTACAATCTTTTTCTTCTCTCGTTTGACTTTCTTTTCCCCAAAATTTAGACGTTAAATTTCAATTATTGTGCAAAAGTAGGTGAATGGATCTATTCCATTTTATTTTGATCCAATAAGAATAAAGTGACACTCTATATAGGATTTGAACATACGTTACGTACTTTCATTTTACTTAATTGAACTAAAAGTGTTTTCTCAATCACGATAAATACACACGACCATAAAGATCTTATTATGATAACTCAATTGGCAATTGGTGACACTTGTTAATGGAGCAGTCTGGTCACTCATCATGTGATGACCACCAATCTATAGACATGTGATTTGTGATCCTTTTGGAATGTCTAGTTTATTTTTCGAGATAAGCTTCTCAAACTCCTATATTTTTTGGATTTTGTGAACTCGTAAGTACATATATCAACACAAAATATCGTTGCCCTTTGGAAAAATTCAACGACATAGAGCCACTATAATTCATTTACAATAAAAATAAATTTACCCTTCCATCTCTCCAACGTTTTCTTTTTACAATAGTAATAATTGATAATCAGTGGTCCACATGAATGTTGCGAGGCTAAGATGAATGTATAGTCATATGTAAGCCTCATAAGATGCAAAAAGGATGCATAGAGGATATAAAATGTGAGAAGATTGTTTAAGATGATTTGGACATATCTGACGTCGACCTATAACTGCATGGATTCGTAGGTAAAAATTATGATAAGGGAAGACATTAAAATTACATGGAAGGAACTGATTTCAAAAGACCTCAAAATGCTTGGTATCAATACAGAATTAGCTAACGATAGAGCATATATAAGGGAAGAAAAAATTCATCTAAGTATCACTACTAGCTGAGGATATGTTTTGACTCGTATGAAACTTTTGTACTCCCTTTGTCTCATTTGATATGACATCCTTTCCTTTTTATTACATTCTAAAAAATAATGTCACCTTACTTTAATTGGAAATATTTTAACTTTAAAATTCTCCTTTTATCCTTAATAAAATGATCTTCAACTATACAAATATTTAATAATCATTTTAGAACACAAGTTTCAAAAAAAATTATTTTTCTTTAAACACTGTGTCAAGTCAAAAATGTATCACATAAAATGAAAAAGAGAGAATAATTATTATTATTATAATTTTTTAGTTTTATCTTGTTTATTATGATGATAATTATAACTTAAGTAAAAGAAAACGAGAATTCATATAGTCAATTTCATCTTATTTTCTAGAGAGACGTTCTCCCTAGCTCTGTCTCATTTTATGTGACACCCTTTTCTTTTTGGTCCGTCCCAAAAAGAATGTCACCTTACTTTAATTGAAAATAATTTAGCTTTAAAGTTCTCTTTTTATCCTTAATGAAATAATTTTCAGCCACATAAATATTTAAGATTTAGAAGTCTTTCTTTTTTCTTAAACATCGTGTCAAGTCAAAGCGTGTCACATAAAATGATACGAAGGGAGTATTAGTTTTTTAATCTTTAAAAAAAAAAATGGGGAGCAAGCGTGTGCGTATGTGTTTCTGATACTAGTGGTACCAAAGTTAAAAGGGAACGTGTACATTCACACAACCCAAGAAATGGACTAAGGAGTAAAAGTGTTTTAAAATAGAAAGATATGGGGGAGAGATTCAATGAAAAGAAGGTATGTGAAAAAGACATGACAAGAACAAAAATCTGAAGTAGAGTGTTGTTCAAAGTGGTCTGCTTAAACAACATGCGAACAAAGGAGTAAAAGCCAACTTCACGTGTACGGTCGGGACACTGCACTCAGACAATTCAATCCCGCACCTTTCTCATCACACCGATTCAAAATTTAAATTTTATTTTTTAAAATTTAAGATTTTATGATATTTTTCGTTGATTAACTAAGTTCAAATGTTTACTTAATTTGGTAAAAAGTTTTTAATGGATGCATTGTGAATTCGAATCAAAACTAATGAATTTATAGATTCTTTCTAGATACTTCACACTATTGTGACCTTCTTGCGTATCCACCATACAAGTTATGGATAATGTATGAAATCATCCACTTTTACTATAGCTAGCATCATTTGATATTTTGGGACTAGATTAGAGATTATGTTCAAAGAAAAAGTTGAGAGTTTGATTCTAATTATTATAATAGCATAATTTTGAATCTTAATGACAAGTTGAAAATTATTGTCAATGCAAGCAGATAATTTCATTTGGGTATTGATTGATTATGTGCACATAACATCTCGTATCAATATTTCGGTCATCTCTAAGCCTCGCACTATTTTGCCTAATCAAGATGGTTACGGTTGATTACATTGTTTTCTAGAGTTGATGTGCATCAACTTTCATAATGTACTCGAGGCTAAGATTTATGTCCTCCGTGTAATTATATTATTTGATAAATATACAGATTGGAGTTATGTCTAACTCCTCCATCATACAGATTAATATTAAAATTTAAAAAATGATATGAAAATTGGTTGTTCAATTGAAATTTTCATCATACACATATTCTTCACTTGTCCATGAACCCAATCGTAGATGGAAAGAGGGGTTGAGAAGGCCAATGACTACATGAGGGGGAGAAGCTCTTGCTTTACCCCAGGAATAGTTATTATTAACTAAGGGGTAGTTTGGAGTGGATAAAAGTTATGGTGGGGAATAAATGTGTTGGGATAAGTTACGTTGAATTAGTTATGTTGAGAGTAATTTTTATTGCTTGTTTGTTTTGTCATATTTAAAATTAAATTCATTGCGTAGTTTCTATAAATAAGTTGTTTGTTTACAAAAATACATTTCACCTTGTTTAGTTTTTATTTTTAGATTTTCTTTGCAGACTTTAGTTACTCATTCTTAAAAATAAAATTTTCATCTTATTTAATTTAAAGATTTTTGTATATGCATTTCTATAAGTGTTTTAAAAAATTAAACTTTTATCTTATTTAACTTAAAAATAAAACTTTCATTTTATTAGATTTTAATAAAATTTTCATCTTTTTCAACTTAAAAATAAAATAAAATGTTCATCTTATGTAATTTAAAAATAGAACTTTCATTTTAAGTTTATTAAATTAAAAAAAATTATTATTCAAACTATCTACATTTTAAAGTTACCTATATTTGATTGATATATAAAATATAATTTTTAAGTGAGTAATAAAATATTTAATTTAATAGTGAGTTAATATTTTAAGAAAAATCAAAATATTAAATAAACATAAGTATATATTAAACAAATAAATTTAACTTATAATATATATTCATAAATATTAAATAGAAATTGTATTTATAAAATATAATTTTTTATTAGAGAAATATATTATCATAAAAATTACTAATTAAGGTTGTCAATGTTAATATAAATATTGTTAAAAATTATATTAATATATATGAACGTAAAAGTGAGATATAAAAAAGAGTTTAAGAGGATATTTTTGTTATTTTAAGAGATAACTTATTCTAATACTAATTGTTAATCTTAGGATAAATTATTCCAACATTTGCAACCAAACAATTAATTAAAGAACACTTAAAAATTATCCCAAAATTAAGTTCTTTTATTCACCGCATCAAATGACCCTAAATGACTAGATTCCCACTCTGAAATAGTCGATAAGCTGATGATTGGATGATATATGAGAGCATACCACAACCACATTCTGACATTTTGTTGTACTAATAATAGAGATGTACAAAATTTAAATCTAAAATTTCGAATGGACAAGTTATTTAATTTAGTAAGCACACTATTTGATTACAATATCACTTTAGTTCATATATATGACACATATACTAATTAATGTTCCATCTACTATATACCTACTATGTGACAATAGATACTATATATTCCTATCGTTTGATATCTCCACACTAAAAATAGTTATTTTGTTAAATTAAATTTTTTGCTTAACTTATATTTCAAAAATTAGCTCAAAGAACGAAAGATTGTCCAAGTCTTATAAGGTTCATCCATCTCATAATTAACCATCATATGAGATTTTTTTATCATTTTTTAATACCCCACCTCACGCTCAATGCTTAGCATCTGGTGCTGTAAGATTTTGTTGGGATCATGTGTCATCCATGTAGACTGACCTGATCCAATTTTAACCCGACCTGTGTATCTGATTGTCCACTAAGGAGAGCGGTTATAACCCCCCAACCACTTCTCTATTTTATGGGAGAGTGGTTGACTCCTATAGGGTAAGAGTGAAAAACTCAAAGGGGAGAGAAGTGGAGTATGTGTGGAAGTCCGTAGAAATTATCTACTTCTAAAACTGTCGTATCAGTGTATTCAAAAACTGTGAGAAACCAGAAAAAGATTCTTGAAATCCTAAATTCATCAAATCACACGAGGCTCTTAGTTTGTGAACAACGGTCCGTCTTCCTAGAGAAACGGAACAAGATCTGGGCAACTTCACTGGTGACATTAACAACGATTGCAAATTTTGCTGAAAAAGGTACGATCCATTTTTCTTGCCCTGTAAATTTCCTTACAGGTGTGTCTGCAATTTTAATTTCGTGGGTCCAACATTTGGGTGAGATATGAATCTTGCACTGATACCATATTAAATCGGGTCTTGGGTCTAACACACACCCCAGAAGAAATCTCAAAGGGAAGAGGATTGCCTCTTTCAACGAGGCGACAGAGATTCGAATTTCCCTAGGGATAGGGTATTACGAATTTGTGAGAACTCTTGATCTCTCTCAATATATTTTGCTCAATTCGAAAATTCAGGGCTATTATAAGGAGTCTATCCATCTCATGAATCGTCAATGTAGACTTTGGTCATTCTTTAACATGTTTCAATTTATAGAATCAAGATATTATTAGTATATTCTTCCTTTCTATTTTCAATATTAAATAACTACATAAAATAGTGATAATCAAATTTAGCGTTTCAAAATATCATTAATAAAGTTAATTTAGTAAGTACACTTTTAAATAAAGTTTTCCTAAAAGTGGTATCCAAACAATAGAGGCCAATTAATATAAAATACAGGAAGCACACTTTATTTTATTTTTTTCCCCTCAGTGTGCAATTCTTCAATTTATACTATAGTTATGAGCTAACAGTTTTGTTCTCTTTAATTTCTTATATTCTGTCAACTACACATATCTTTGTATTGATTTCATGCATCTAAATTAAGTTTAATTCTTTTAACAGTCCATGTGTTTCCATGTCAGAAACAGATCAGAATTGAAAGCATTATGAGTCTTTGTCAAGTGTGTGAGCCTTAGAAGTCATAACAAAGTAAATGAGTGCACTAAGCTCCAAGAAATAAGAAGGAAAAATCAACCACACATTAAATAAGACTTTTATGTGATCAGCTTTATTTTTCCTTTGATAAAAAAATATATTGCTGCTACTATGATTAAGATTGTACATACTTTGGAGCAGGTTCCACACAGTTCAAGATCAACATGGGTTGTTATTTGTTTACAATTTGTAAGTCCTAACTAGTCCTGTATATGTTTATATTCATATATATATATACGACTTACAATTTTGCTTATTGTCTTTGGCTGTTTCCTCAAAAAAACTGTGGTTTAATGGTATCCAATGTAGTGTAGTCAGGATTTTCATTAAGCAGGTTCAAAATTTAAATTAGTCAAAATACGAAAAAAGTCATAGGGGGTTCAAGTTTCAACATTTACTATATACATACTAAAAGAAAATTAATTATGTATAAATAACGTAAGTTTTCATTGATGAGAATTCGGATGAACTCCTCAACCTTATTTGACTCTGCCCGTATAGATAGATATCGACCTCCTATTTTAAGAATAGATCGTAAGGTCACTGTACAATGGGCTTAAATGGTTGGAGTTCTTGTTTAGTTGCATCATGTCTGGGTTCAATCTTAGTAATAGTTGGTGGGGTTCAGTCATTGCATGCAAGGATATTCATTTGACTCTATAAATAATGTATGTGATATAAATTTAATGATGACAATAGATATAATATAATAATGTTTATTGCCGACTATCTATGGACAATTCTCAATCAATCATTTTATTTCAGTTTTATTTCAGGTGACATAATTTTTTTTTTATTCCCTAAAAAGAAAAAGATGCAAATTTATATTTAAAATAACTTAAAATTTAAACCTTTCATTTTCATTCAAAGAGTTTAAAAGCCACCAAAAAGGGAAAATATGATGCAAGAAAATTAAATACAAGCGAAACGTCAAATACCAAATAAATAAGTCAAAAACAGGGTTCAAAATATACTCTCTTTTGATGTTTTACTATAATTTTTCATATTTTAGTATATAATAATACTATTCCTCTGTCTCAAAATATTTTGTCATGTTTTCGTTTACAGGTTTTTTAAGAAACGTTAATTAGGAGGGGAGTTTGATTAATTTACCCATCTTAAATTCTTTATTGAATATTTACTCTATTTATATGCATGTTCATAGTCTTTCAAGAACGATTACTACTAAAAGTAAATAAAAAAAATTAGTCATTAATTTTAACTTGAACTTCTAAAATAATAATTACATTTTGACAGAATTAAAAATTTGGAATTATTGAGTTCGTCTGAACCCTCACTTAGCTCTGCCTCTACATTTAAAGGTTACTTATGACCATCCGAACAACCTCTCTTATTGGAACGAATGTTTTCGGTGAAAACAAAAAAATATTTTAAAACAGAGAGTATTTGTTTACTTAATTAAAAACATGTGGCGGAATCATTGAAGTATGAAAGAAAAATATCATATTACGACAATAGCATTTGAAATGGAGCCATTAATATGATATTTCCAACAAATATACGCTTAGGAAATAGTTCAAGTTCAGTGTTCTATGATTTACTAATTTAGAAACATTAATTGAAACATAAACCTTGGACGGGAATGTGAATATGTGACGATGTTCGATGGATTTTGTTGAAAATTTTAATTAAATTATTGCTATTTCTGTTGATCCAATGGTCCTAAAACTGGACCCAAAAAAAATGGTCCCTAAATCTTCTATGAAGATTTTACAACCAAACAGCCAGCTTAATCACGTGATTAGGATTATAATTAACTATTCCTAAGATTCGGACAAAATACTTTGTGGATTTGGCTTAGAAAAAACTAATAATATAAAAAATAAATAAATAGAGGCCAACTTCATGCTTTTTGGAAAACTACGATAATGTTAATTAAACCAAAGCTACAAAGTACAAAATGGGGTTAATTTAACATGTATAGGAAAGCGAATAACGTAGTAACAGGAAAGTTAGCTAAAGAAGTATATAATCTGCATGTTTTTAGAGTTTAAGGATCATTTGATATGCTCGATAAATATAGATAGTTTTGAGATAAAAATTTAGTATTGTTATGCTTCTTATCTGGTTATTTATTTTGGAATAAGTAATATCAAGATTAGTATATTATCTAGGATGAGTTATTTTTGTCATAGGATAGAATAAAAATACATATCAAGATTAGCTATCTCAGGATAAAATAACAAAAATATCTATGAAGTCTCTCAAACTTTTTTCCTACTAAATAAGTTGGATGGCAGTGATAAACAAACTTCTTCTTAGGAATTATGATATATCCATGTTATCTTCGACAAATCAAAAAATCAATAAAAATTAGTATCAAAATAACAAATTACACCATAACTTGTTTTCAAACAGCTGATGCCTTAAAGTTGCATTTAAATCCTTATTTCTTTTGTAAAAATAGGTAAATATATTACTTTATAGTTTAATATATCACATTATAGTAGAAAATAAACTTTTACTATTATTTTCATAGCTTTTGTAAAAGTAAATATAAAATTAAACTAAATTTATAAATACTTTCAAAATTACTAGATCGATAATTTTAGCATCACAGTCGTACCAAGAAAAAGAAGGAACCATTTGTTATTATAAAAAATTATTTTGACAAGTTAGATTATAAAGCAATTATGGGTAATTTAATTAGCATGTATCTTTGACTTCTCATTTATGAACTTTTTGATAATTACATAGGCTAAAAGTTTATTTTGAACCATTAGTCTAGGTAAGGTAGAGTGTCAAACAAACAAAAAAGGTTCATGACTATTTCAAAGTTGTACTTGATGAAGTAATTAATTAAAAGGAGTTGGTAGAACCTTAGTCAATGGGGCATAAATTTTAGCAATAAGTTTTCACATTATGTAACAGAAATCAAATACCATAATAGTGTCAAAATATTCGTCAAAAGTGGTCTTATTAATATTATATAATCCTACTTGATTATTACTTAATTATAAATTTGTATCGGCCGTTAATTAGTCAAAAACTTAATCTAGCGTTCATATATATAGTTGCAATTTTATACTCATTGAACATATATTGGCAACTAAGATGGCGGTTCTTTTTATTACGATATTGATATTTGAATTAATTTATATACACTTCATTTATTTTATTATATATTTGTTATTTCTAGTTGGACAAGTATTAAATTTGAAATTTATGATTTTTCATCAACTTTAATAATTACTAGAACACAATCAAATGTGCTATTAGAAATTTCTGGACCTATACTTATTTTTAGCTCTTCAATTGAAATATTTCATCGATTACTGTACCTTTCCGGCCTCGTCTCGGGCTCTATGCTGTGAAATGGGATAAAATATTACGTACTTAATAAATGAAATTGCAACATAAAATTTGTAAGTTTCATCTTGTGAAAGATCCAGTAAATACTTAACCACATGACTACGATAACTTTTATCAATACTAAATGATAAAAATTTGTGTACGTACATATCCCTCTCCTAAGTTTTCTTCCACAATTTACACTGATTTGTTCATCTACATTTTTTAATTTTTTTTAAAAAAAATAAACATGATTAACTACTTGAAAGTAAATATTGAATAGACGAAATGCCTTTTTCTTTTCACAAAATAGATTAAATGCAGTATATAGTTGGAAAACTTTACTCCAATTTTCTTTAATTTGGACCAAAGTTGCTCAAAAGAAAAGTCATAAGACAACTCTAGCTCCATTCTCTACATTAATACAAGTTATGTTTAAATTGAAGTGCGTGCCTCTAGTCCAGGAAAAATATCTGATGTAATAATTGTTTCTCTTAAAATTGTCTTCAAAAGGGGCCTCATTCCTTAATTTCATTAAAAACAACTTTTTTGGCATAAAGATAATAGGGAAGGACCCCCATTTCATTTGACATGATTTAGTACCTAATCTATGAACTTACATGCTTTGGATTTGTGTAAAAATAAAAAAGAAAGACAACACCTTGCATGTGCTTTTGTTTCAATTTGCTTTGATTTCTCTCAAACAAATATGGTCACTAATAATTAGACAACAATATAACACTCATTTATAGAGTACCTACTAATAATTATTGTTGTTTTATGACCCTCAAATTCATAAACATATATAATTATTTATATATCAATCATAAGTCTACATTAACTAACCAACTACCCTAAATTATTTGACAAATTTTGTTCAGTATATATCTTGACTGTCTTATTTTGTAGAATCAACTTCCTTCGTTGCTATTGATATCATCCTAAACATGTAGGACCACTTTATTAAGAGTATTATTATTATTATTATCAAGGTCTCATCTTTACAATGGAGGAATCAAACACCACTCCAATATGTATATTTATGAAAAATCATAATTATATAGAGAAAGACGTAAATCTTAACCTCCAGAACAATGGGAGCGTTGATTGAAACCTAGCTACGATACAATATTTAACTTCATTAAGTCTCTAACATTAGAGGTAAGTGAAATTCAGTGAAGATAGACATAATCTTGATTCTTTTTCCAATTGGAAAGGATGTAGGACCACTTGTTGCTACCTTTTATATAAAAAAAACATACCCCATAAGTTAACATATACTAAAAAAAAATCGACCCCATCGAAGGTAACATGCTATTTTGGTCATAAAATTATTAACATAATATCCTTCAGCCGTATAAGAGATCCGGAATCAAATTTTTTTCCCTTTATTCCATCTTTTTATTGTAAAATATATTTAATTCATCTATTTGTGATTAATGAGTTGTAAACGTAGGCTTGTTCAATAACAAGTCACAAGATTTAGCAATGGAAAAAAAATCTATATTTAAATGGCAAAGTGCGTTGGTAATACTATTTATCGACATTTCTGTTAAAATGAAGCAAAAAGAAATAAATTGTAAATCAATTCTCAAGATTATTATATTGTGTTACGTACACATTGCGTCATACTTGAAAACGAATAGTGTGACATAAAGATAACTCATAAGACTAAACACACTACTTCGAGTCAAAATTAGGTGAACCAAAATCCAACTCAACTGTTAATTGATCAATCAATGATGACACATGTATTCAATATTTGTGGGAGTAGAAAGTAATATAGATATTCCGTAAGATAATAATTAAAATAAAAGTTAATTTAAAAAACACAATTATAAAATAAAAAATGTTTTTATGATATCCGAAGAGGAATTGTGTAATGACCGATCCGAGGTTTTGCCGATAGTGAAAATAAGTAAAAATTATGAAAAAATCAAAGTTCAAATTTGCAATATGTTATGTTAAATAATATTGAAATTCGTATGAAATTAAATACATAAATGTAGATATCTTATATGACAATCCATGCATATAAAAAAATAATTGAACTGATTTGCATTATACCATATAAATTACATATTGCACACGCATTTTTTTTTAGGAGGGGGTTAAGTCTCCCTTTTTTTTTTTCATTCTCAAGTTGCACATCAAAAATCAAATGAAGGCGAATTAAAAAAAATGTATGTTTATATATTATGTCTACAGAATGGAGAACCATAAACCACATACGTAAAATTGGATTCAATATAATTGAAACAAAGGAGTAGAAGACATGTACAATGGAGATTACTCAACATTAAAGTACATTTCAACTTCTACTTCTTCTAATAATAATAATAATAATACAATAGTGCAATTATTGTTTAGTACTCATAGAAATGAAACTAATTTTGTTATTTACTTCATTCATACAGTACTCATTATAAAATACACTCAAAAGAGAGGGGAAAAAGAAAAACCGAAAACTCAACCTCTGTACAAAGGCGACCGTTCGTAAACCAATTTCGAAGCCTTAGATTGCCGGAAAACTTTCATTGGACTTGGAAAATGCCATCCTTTTGACTTTGCCGGCGACTTATTGCAGTCACCGGTGCCGGAAACTGACGTTATCACAACACTCATTGATCGTGATCTCTTCATCATCCTCGCAAAATCCTCAATTCTACCATCAGTTAATTCGTCAATGTTTTCATGATGAATACTCGCTGTCGTTTTCGAGTTCAATTCATCATTCTCTGAATCTCCGTATCTCTTACTCTTACTCAATTTGAAAACAGACCAAAACGACGGCGTTTTGCTCATCTTATTATTTTTACAAACCGGCTGATTTTTTCGGTCGACGGAATTTTTGTCTCGTGATCGGAGGAACGGAATTCCGACGGATCTCGATCTCCGGAAAGACGGTTCACTATCTATGAGATTGGAGACTCGTGCGACTGAACAAACTCCCTCGCCACCGCCGCCACAACTACGACCGGACGATGAAGAGAAGAGAGAAAACGAAGAGGAAGCGGAGGAAGAGGACGACGTCGCAGAGGCGTAGCAAGAACAGGGGCGTACGTTAGCACAGTCAGGGCAAAGAATGATGAGACGGTCCTTGAGACAAACAGGGCAAACTCCGTTTCTCCGTCTCTTCGAAGGGTGTTTTGGACATTTCCACACTTCTTCTTCATCCAAGTAGAATGCCATTATTAAAGGTACACTTTGAATTTCTCTGTTCTATGATAAAACTGTTATGTCTCCTCCTTTTTCCCTCTATCTATACCTTATTATATAAAGGAGAGATAATAACTTAACCATGGTTAGAGTTAAAGCTGGTTGCGGTTAAAACTTAACCACGGATAAGAAACCTGTTTAGCAAAATGTTGGTAGACCAAACAGCGTGTTTCGCCCTATTAAATAATTTAAGATTTTGACACTCGGCACAATTGTGGGAATTATTTACGAGAATGCCAAATTATTTAATGACGGGAGTAGTAAAAAGTCATGCCGTTTTTCTTTTTTTCTTTTACATTTAAAAGATTTGACTATAATATAAGTAGGTAATGAATATTTGCTTGTTCTCATATTTGTTTTTAATTTTTTATATTGTTTGTTAAGTTATATATAAGTTGGGGATTTATTTAAAATAATTTTTTAATTTTAAAAAAATAAAAAAAAGATTTGCTATTTTTTATTTTAAACTTTAATGACATATACTCCCTCTGTTCACAATTAGATGTCAAATTTTGACATGGCACACCTATTACGAAAATAATTATTAATGTAGAAAGATTACTATTTTACCTCTATTAATTTATAGGACTATTCTTTTTAATTAAATTTTTTTCATATAAACTTAATTGAATTGGGGTATGTTAATGCATTATGTCATTTTCTAGGTTTTTAGGTACTCTAAAAATGACTTTGTCATTCAATATTTTCAAAAAGTTTAATATTTTCAAAAAGTCTAATTTGGTAAATAAATTAGGGATAAAATAGGTAAAAAAAATATTTATCTTATCTTGGATTCTCAAAATTGACAAATAAAAATGAAAATCAAATTAAAAAATTTTTGACATCTAATTATGAATGAAGAAAGTATTTTCCTTTTTATTTTTATCTGATTTTTAAAGCTTACACTAAAACCTCGAATAAATTTAAATCATATATTATTTGGCCAATTTTCTCTTCATACATAAAGCTCGAACTTTACAATTCTGATTGAGGGTATTATTGTTGTTGGTAAGTGGGTAACGAAATGTGGGCTCCCCAAGGAATTTAGTGTGGATTTTGTACACAAACTGGAAAAGGAAAGGTCTAAGTTTGTGGGTATGGATGCTTGTTTGACCTTTGGAATGCTATTGTAAAAGTAAAAATTGCAAATTTAAGTATAAAAAAATTATTGATTTATTTATAGAAAAAACACAAACAAGTCACATATAAAATAATTATCTATGATAATCATTAATTAATATACCTGTTAAAAATAATTATTATTCTACTATGACAATCACATGTACCATTACACTAATGATATTGATAGATCTCTACACTGTATATCGTAAATCTAATCCAAAAATGTTGAATTTTTCAAAAAAGGCATCTCAAGAAATGACATTATAGTAATTGAATTTAGTAAAATTAAGTGTAATTACATTGTCTGATTGGACAGGTAATTACATGATCAGTTTCTTTCTTTTATTTTTATTTTTTTAAATTCTTTTTATTTTTATTATTCTAATTTTTTTTCTAAAATTACATTTTATTTTATAATATTTACTTTTCATTTTTTTTCTTATGCTCAATCTTTGTAATGTGATTCCATATAATTTTTCACATTATTATTTTTTATTTATTTATTCTATATTTTATTTTATTTTTCACTAGCATGATTTTATTAGCATTCTAATTTTTAAATTAAACATGAATTCATTGTTGGATAAATTTATAAATATACATATTTTTTCTTTTAAATCATATTTATGTATGTTATATTAAAATTTGACATAAGAGTATTATGTTAATTTTTTGTTTTGAATTTAAAAATTATGTTATATTTTTTAGTTTCATTTGTTTTTGTAGTATTGACATGATATTTCACATACAAGCCATTTATTTTTTTAGTTATATTAGATAAATTATTTTCTTATCAAATATTTTACAAATTTTATTAATACATTATATTTATAATATTTAATATTTTTGTCAAACACACATTTCATGATGTTAGCATAAAACTTATATTTTTAGTTTTATAATTAATTATATACTAATTTAAAATTTTTTTTTTTATAATATTAGTTAAGAATATATATTTACTAATTAATATATTTTTAAAAGACAATATCTATCTTAAATATTTAATTTACTTTTATTTATAATTAAATATCTATATTTGTCTAATATAAATTTTAAATTTTAAATAATTAACTTATATTTTTAAAATTTAATATAACTTTGTAATTACACTCGTGCAACCAAATAACACGCTTGTAATTATACTATGTCAAACGAACAAGACAATATAATTAGCAGGGTATTCAAATGACTTTCCAAACAGACCCTAAAGTATTATTATTAAGTACTCAATAAGAAAATTCATTTACATGTCACTTTCTATATTTATTTAGTACATCCAACAATAGCCTACATGATATATTGAACACAAGATTCAAATGGCATTTAGGTACATTTCACGCATATTTTTTATTTAAATTTATAAAATTCGATAAAAAATAATTATATCCTTGAATCGTGTCAAATCAAACTAAAATAAGCAAATTAAAATAGTGGAAGTAATTGTTATCAGTACTTCTCTATGTAAAGTGTAAACTCATTTTTTGAATCTTGTTATTTCTATTGAATCTTAATAAAAAATTAAATAAGAATCTAACATAACCCTAAAGCTAGTTCAAGTGTTAAAAATTCTAAAAACAACATAACAAAATCTTATATCCTACCAATAATTAATGCAAAGGTCAGACACTTCCCACACTCAAACCTAAACATATAAACAATGGACGATATCAAGATAACAATGAAGACATTTGAATTCAGTTTCTTCGTAAAGTAGGTATTTATCTATATATATTGTTTAATATCGGCATAATATTATTCTTGCCGCTCATGCTATAAGATGACTAAATATTGCACTTAATTAATAATAATTATTTAATTATTGTGTTTTAACACACCTAAATTTGGTACAAAAGTATCTATCAAATCTGGGATGTAATGATAGAAGATGGTAGGACTTAGCTTGCACGACTAGGATTTGATAATGGAATGACACTTATAGGATTATGACAATTATTGACCTACCAAGAGAAAAAAGTGTAAATCTGAAATCATAGTACGTAGAGGTTCCAAAATTCAAGCACAGTGGAGTAATACCTCCAATCACTTTATAATTACAAATTCAAAATCTATTTGAGCCACAAAAATCATAAAATTGATATAAATAAACTATATTTTTAAAGTGTAACTAAATATATACATATTGTCTCAGCAAAAAGTTATATTTATTTAGAATTTTTTATTTTTCATAAAATAACTTATAATCATATAAATATTTATTACTTATTTTACATCATAGATTTTAAAAGTATTTTTTCTTAAATTTAGTGCACAATAAAATAACGGTAAATAAATTGAGATGGAGGAGTAATTGACTGGAGTGTAATTGATTGGTTGAGTAGACAATATTTGACACTTGCAAGCATTTTCCACCAGGTGACCAAGAAATATACACTCACCTAATTTTGAAATAATCTTGCAAACGTGTTTGTCTATTGAAAGCAAACGGACCGGCTTGAATGTGGTAGTAGGTGATATGCATTCATTTTTTTGAATCACGTGAACTTTTATTTTTCTTGATTTCTCACTTGATATTCAGTATTTATATTGAACTCAATTAAATTTGAATTTATACTTTATAAGATATATTTTTGAGATACTTCTTTGACATGATTTTTTTCAATCTCATCATTCAATTTCAAAATATTTAATTATGAATGAAGAGAACATAATTATTTTATCATAACTCATATTTAACTGCACGCATTAATTCTGATATAAATAGTAGTAGTAGTAATTTTTTTATACGAGGAAAAAGGTACTCCTTGAGGAAAAAAAAAGAATTAGGGTATATATAGTCTAAAGTCAAAAACAAAAAGTAGTGTTTTTACTTGGTTACCTTTCAACAAACACTTTGAAGGAATATTTTTTTATTTAATACACAAATTTGTCAAAGCGTTGAAATTCATTAAGCTTTGGCGGTATGAAAAGAATCTTTTGCTATTATTTGACTGCTTCAAGTTATGTCATGGCATCGATACAATTACAAATAATTACTATGAAACATATTACATACGGCAAATTTCATTGTCATCCAAATGATTCTTAAAATTTCCTCATTTGTTATTATTTTTGTTGTATTTCTTGTTGGTTTATTTTTTTGGTATTGGAGCTGGAAAGGAATTGATTACTTTTAAAATTGTCTTGGAAGTGTTAAAATCTATGTTTTCCAAATGAATTTGAGAGAAATTCCAAGTTAGCAGTCACATTTGTCTTTTCTTTTGGATGTCAAAGTAGCATAAAAAAATAATTAATCTCACACGTATTAGAAAGTCCATCTTGTCATAATTTTCCGCAAAATTATGTCATCGACTCTTCGTAGGTAAGATGACAAAGTCTATTTATTTTGACTTAGGGATGACAAACGTAGCGTAGCGTGGCAAAGGTTGGTGAAGCCTTTGTTCTGCAATTTCTATCCACCTCGTGTTAAGAACTTCTATTTTATTTTAACTCAGATATATATCATCTTGTTTTTCATCCCTTCAACCCACCCCATCCCACCTGTCAGAGGCGTAGCCAAGATTAAGTGTTTGAAAGTTATAAAGAAGAGAAAAATATTACAGCATCTATGAAAAACCTATTGAGTTGTCTGAACTTACGAACCTCTACTACCCCACCCCCTTATTGTAATGAGTTAACCAAATATGACGAGTTTAACATATCATTATTCTCTCAATTTTTAAATCTCTAACAAAATAATGTACAAGTACGCTAAAATTGAACGTGTTTTTCATATGCATATCATAGATTTCTTTAAGGGTTCATCTAGATGGACGCCTTTATAGATAAACAAACGTGGTTGAAGGCTTCAATGAAAACTCCCATCTTCAAATTAATTAATTCTTCTTCTCTCATTATTAATTTATACCATGGGTTAGAAACTTGAAAAATCTCAAGACTATACTGATATTTTCTTATTCTTTGCTGTGGTTTTTTTTTCCCTCAAGAAATGGTAATTATTTTGTGGTAAGAAACCTTCATGCACTTTATTTATTTCTTTTCCCCACCAAACAACACAAATAAGAGACAAAAAATTAAAACTACTAGTCGATAATACAACACTTGGACTAGGTGGTGCCACTGCTAGGAATTATGAGGTGGACAGTTCTAAAAAAATCAAGAACCATAGTATGCTGTCACATATAGGTTACTTCGATATTATTATGACATTTCGGTGTTACATATTTGGTGTTATATATTTGTCAATTCAATTGAAGTTGAAACAACCCACCAAGTGTTCAGGACCTTCACATTAACTTGTACGTATCTTGACGATATTATCGAGTATACATGATTTTATTAGCATATCTATTGAGTTATATCATTGTTAATCAAGGCTTATACACAGAATTGAAAAAAGAAATTATCTGAATATGACAGTTCATGATCCCCCCCCCCCCCCAAATTTTATTTTTATACATAAAATATTAGTACACAGTATTTGAATATGATTGTTGTTACTTGTTAGAGGGACAATGTTATAAGGAGTTGACTGCTTTGTTATAACTAGTTTATAGTACGTGCGTTGCACGTGTATCATGAATTTAAAGTAATTATTTTCAAAATAATTCACAAATGAAATACACTTATGG